>SZWC01007193.1:49705-70854 GCA_023375785.1 Penium margaritaceum | reverse complement strand
GCAGGTAGCTACAGCAGCAGCAGCATCAAACTTGTTGCATTAGCACCCATTTCTCAGTAGCAGCTGCAGTGCAGCTGAGCACTCGTAATCAGCACAACAGCAATGGAAGCAGCAGCAGTTGCCAGCCTGCTGGCTCAGCGTTCTATTCTCCATGACAATGTGGGCAAGTCAAGTCCCGCGTCAGTGAAATCAGCGATAGCACATGCATGGCATAGGCTGTAGCAGTAGTAGCTGTAGCAGCAGTTGCACATCCGTACCCACATTGCTTGCTCAGACGCAGCACCAGATGGATGTGCAATGCGCGGTCCACAACAACAGCAGAATTAGCTGCAATAGGAGCAACGGCAGAGAGTGCACCACCTTGTCCGCAGCACCTGCAGTGGCAGCAGTCATTGCGTTCATTTCACAGCAGCAACAGTGACCATGACAGCAGCTCAGTTACACATGCTGCCACATCCGTCGTCCACTGTAGCGCTTGCCACATTCTCAGCTGCTGCACTGGCTTCTTCATCCCTGCAGCAGCCACGCTGTTGTATCCATGACGACCTCTTCACATCAGCGTCTACAACTGCCACAACATCCCTACAACCGGCACGGACTGTTAGGGAGTAGTGACCATTGCAGTGAAGGGGTGTCGACTGTTGCAGCATCGCCACCTCCGTGGCGTCGGCAGTCATGCTGGCACACCACGAGGTCCCTGGTGCCGTCCCACACGGTTCATATTATAAGGAGTGTAACATGACTCGTCGGAGACATCACCGCCGCAGCTCAAGTGGCGAATCCCTCGCGTCCAACCATGCCTTGGCAACCTGGCCAGATACAGTAAGAGCTCCTCACCCACACACCTAGCACACCTTGGCGGTGACACAACAAGCAGAGGGACCAGCTGAGGTAGAAGCGACTACAGCTAATCTCAACGCAGTTATCACCCATGTCATTGACGTGAGCTACCTCTACTGACATAAAAACCGCTGCAACAGCAGCAGCAACCTTTGCGGCCGTAACTAGAGCATCACACTCTCTTGCCACCGCCTTAGCAGGACGTGCTAGTGAGGCCTATGCTGAGGTTGCAGTAGTTTTTGGTGGACTAAATATTCCCAGAAGCATTACTGGGAACACATGGAGGGGACACAGGCGCAGGCAAAGGTGAAGGAGGGGGACACGTCCGAGGTACACACGGGGCTGATGGTCGTTATGGTGCAATTGAGGGCAGTTGATGATGGATCAACAAGTGAGGATGCCCAGACAAACCGATCAAGTGGTCCAGGCTCCTTCATCTTCTGGGAATGAATATTCCCAGAAGCGTGGCTGGCCACTATAGAAAGAACACGGAAAAGGGTCTTGGTGGGTAAGCGGCTAAAAAAAGAGGATGTCGTAGGGCTCAACGTTGTGGCGTTGGTTACGATGCAAGAAGCGCCAGTGTAAGCTGGACATTGCCAATGGCAATGATTACAACTTGATGCTAAGCTCATTGTGGATGTGAATCATTGCATTGAGCTCAAACCTAGAGCGTGCCCGACTGCTCGTGTAACGGACTACATGAGCGATCCATAGCTACAGGAGCTCAAGAAGTAGCTGAAAGAAATGACGGAGCACGACTTCATCTGCCGCCCTCTCTCCTCCTAGTCTTCATACGTTGCACCTCCTATTTGTGCAGAAAAAAACATGGGGGAGATGCGCATTTGCATGGACTACTGGGCGTGGAACAAGATGAAAATCAGGAAAATGTATCGACTTCCACGAGTGGAGGAGACATTCAATTAGTTCACTGCTACTTGTTTCTTCAAAGATTTTCCTTCAATTTGGCTGCAACCAAAACCACATTGCAGCAAAAGATGTGGAAAAAAATGACTTTTTGCACCCATTTTGGTACCTATGAATTTTTTGTGATGCCATAAGGGTTGACCAATGTGCCGACCACCTTCATGGTGATGGTGAAAAACACCTTCAGGCCTTACTTGGATGACTTTGTGGTGGTGAACCTTGATAACGTCTTGGTACCTAGCAAGTCGGTGGAGGAGCATGAGGAGCATGTGAGGTTTTGCGAAGAGTGATTTTCTCGTAAATCCTTCCACATATGCGTTCGCGGTGGAGAAGGTTGAATTCCGTGGATACATCATCGACAATGTACAAACTTCCATGGACTCATGCATTAGAATTTCCAATCCAAACTCACTGGTATGGACAAGAGTTGCAAGAGAGAAGCCATCATAAAGATATGACAAGGATAGTGAGAACTCAATACCGTGATACCACCCTCACACTCTTCAACCAACATCTGTTTGTCCGCTTTTGCAGACCTCATGTCTGGCTGGAGAGGCCTCAAAAGATTTACCTAACCAGCGGTGAAAATGGACAGTTGGATCTTGGCCTAGAGCATGTTGATTGGTGGATGAAGATCATGATGGCAAGTGATCTTCATCTTCTGAATCTATGGCACAGGCTGACCAAGAAGGAGCATTCTATTTTGACTGTCTAACCCAACGTGGCTGAAGCATCCAGTGCTTACCTACTCGACACTGATGTTTTTCGCAACATGGAGATCATTGGCAACGCCAGGAAAGCTTGCCACCTAGACAGATTCACATGAACATAAATGGTAACAAAAATCACACCAAATCTATTAACTTTTCCTTTGAGTCTTGCAAGCTTGTATAGTTTTTTGTACCCAGCAACGAGAATAGATGATTCTTGATGATGCTTTGTCCTATTCCGTTGGTGCGTGGATCTTCGTGCAAGAAAATTCAAAGAGATCACTTATGGCTAGATCTTGACTCCAACACCATGTAAGATTTTGTCCATTCAAGAATGGCCGAAGTTGCGTAACGAGGATGATGTGCNTATGGACAAGAGTTGCAAGAGAGAAGCCATCATAAAGATATGACAAGGATAGTGAGAACTCAATACCGTGATACCACCCTCACACTCTTCAACCAACATCTGTTTGTCCGCTTTTGCAGACCTCATGTCTGGCTGGAGAGGCCTCAAAAGATTTACCTAACCAGCGGTGAAAATGGACAGTTGGATCTTGGCCTAGAGCATGTTGATTGGTGGATGAAGACCATGATGGCAAGTGATCTTCATCTTCTGAATCTATGGCACAGGCTGACCAAGAAGGAGCATTCTATTTCGACTGTCTAACCCAACGTGGCTGAAGCATCCAGTGCTTACCTACTCGACACTGATGTTTTTCGCAACATGGAGATCATTGGCAACGCCAGGAAAGCTTGCCACCTAGACAGATTCACATGAACATAAATGGTAACAAAAATCACACCAAATCTATTAACTTTTCCTTAGAGTCTTGCAAGCTTGTATAGTTTTTTGTACCCAGCAACAAGAGTTGATGATTCTTGATGATGCTTTGTCCTATTCCGTTGGTGCGTGGATCTTCGTGCAAGAAAATTCAAAGAGATCACTTATGGCTAGATCTTGACTCCAACACCATGTAAGATTTTGTCCATTCAAGAATGGCCGAAGTTGCGTAACGAGGATGATGTGCAAGTTTTCATTGGTTTTTGCCTTTGTTGTTGTATGTTCACACTCGGCTATACGGGAGTGTCACAAGAGGTGTGGCACTCCCGCATAGCCGAGTGCAAACATGCAACAATAACAGCAATGATTGTGAGCGGAATTCAGAGTAAGCAAAAAAGGAACCTTTGTGAATCTCAAAAAGGCTCTGTGCTCCACGCTTGCCTTGCAATTGGCCGACAGTGGTTGATAGTTTAAGATGGTCATGGGTGTATTGGACCTAGCCATTTGTGGTATCCTCTTACAGGACTTTGGCAATGGGTCGAATCTGATCACCTCCTAGTCGCACAAAGTTTGTGGAACGGACCTGAACTATTCTACCCACGACAAGGAGATCTTAGTTGTGATTGCCGCCTTGAAGACTTGGAAAATCTACCTTGAGGTACAGAAATGNTTAAGATGGTCATGGGTGTATTGGACCTAGCCATTTGTGGTATCCTCTTACAGGACTTTGGCAATGGGTCGAATCTGATCACCTCCTAGTCGCACAAAGTTTGTGGAACGGACCTGAACTATTCTACCCACGACAAGGAGATCCTAGTTGTGATTGCCGCCTTGAAGACTTGGCAAATCTACCTTGAGGTACAGAAATGCACGGTCTATACTGACCACCATGCACTAAGTAAGACGCATCCAAATCTGTGACACTAGCAGTCGCGTTGGCTAAAGTACTTCGAGTCTCACTTCAGTTACGAAGTGTACCGGACGGGTCGCATCAACCCAGCAGAAGCACTCTCACGGTGATCGGACTGTCTGAAATAAGGTGGAACTTCTGAATGAGTGATTGATGAATGAGCCCAAGTGGGCTGATATACTCAGGACAGAGAGGGGACTGATCTGCTACCTAGGCACACTGCAGCAATNACACTAGCAGTCGCGTTGGCTAAAGTACTTCGAGTCTCACTTCAGTTACGAAATGTACCGGACGGGTCGCATCAACCCAGCAGAAGCACTCTCACGGTGATCGGACTGTCTGAAATAAGGTGGAACTTCTGAATGAGTGATTGATGAATGAGCCCAAGTGGGCTGATACACTCAGGACAGAGAGGGGACTGATCTGCTACCTAGGCACACTGCAGCAATCTCTAATCTGCCACCTAGGCGGATTCTTGCAATCCATGTTGCTGACATGTTAGATTGCATATCTGACTGCAATCACAGAAAAACTGTGATTGTAGTCAGGGAGAGCTGAACTGGACTTCTCATAGTTAAGTGGCCTAATGAAGACCACTGGGCCACAGTCAGACACACCCCCTAGAAGTCCAGAAGGCTTAGAACGTCTCACGAAGGGGCATGGAGTCCAAGACGAGTCAATAGCTTTTGATGTTGTTCACGAGGTAGCGCCTTAGTCAAGATGTCGGCAATGTTTTCATGAGAAGTGACATGGCGAACCAAAAGCTCACCAGCTTGTACGAGCTCATGTATGAAGAAGTAACGGAGCTCGATGTGTTTGGTTCGTGAGTGATAAAAAGGGTCTTTCGTGAGTGCGATGGTGCTTAGATTGTCACACCATAAGAGCGATGTAGGTCGTGGGTGTCCAAGTTCATAGAGTAACTGGCGAAGCCACTTTGCCTCTTGTGCAGCCATGGTGCCAGCATACAATTCTGCTTCACACGAGTAGAGAGAGACTGAGGAGGAGCGGGTGGAGCGCCAACTGATGAGTCCTGAACCAAGGTGGAAAGCATAGCCTTGGGTGGAGCGGTGATCAGCTTGATCATCTGCCCTGGAAGAGTCGGTGAAGCCTTGTAGGAAGATGGGGTTGGTACCGTCGAGCGTGAGTCCGTAGGTCTTTGTCGCTTGAAGGTACCGAAGGACTATCATGGCAGCCTTCCAATGTGTATCTGAAAACCGTCCTTGGGTGACAAAGCGAGAAAGAACACTGAGTGGATACACAAGGTCTGGACGAGTGCAGACCATAGCTTACATGAGGGAGCCCACAAGTTCAGGATAAGGTTAAGAGGAGAACTGAGTTGTCGGAACAGCTGGTGCAGTGAGGTTGTGGCTGGCTGCCATTGGAGTTGTCATGCTGTTGCATCCTTCATGTCCAAAGCGAGTGAGAATTGAGTTGGCATACGACTCTTGGGAAAGAATGATGGTGCGCGTTGCTCGGTCACAACGCACCTCCATCCCGAGGTATTGAGTGAGTTCACCAAGGTCTTTCATTTAAAAGCGTTGCATGAGTGCTTCCTTGAGGGCAGTGAGCTCATCAAGGTTGTCTGATGCAAGCTTCATGTCGTCAACGTATGCAAGAATGTAGCAACCGGATGTGGATTTGCGAAGGAAGAGACTTGCATCAGATTGGGATGGATGAAAGCCAAGGTTGATGAGAGTGTTTTGAAGCTTTGCATGCCACTCTCGGGGTGACTGCTTTAGGCCATAGACTGGCCGTTGGAGCCGCCAAATGTTTTTTGGAAAGGATGGGCGGTAGCCCTTCGGATACTCAAGGTAGATGGTCTCATGAAGATCGCCTTGGAGGAAGGCAGTTGATACATCCATTGCATGCAACTNTGGGTGTCCAAGTTCATAGAGTAACTGGCGAAGCCACTTTGCCTCTTGTGCAGCCATGGTGCCAGCATACAATTCTGCTTCACACGAGTAGAGAGAGACTGAGGAGGAGCGGGTGGAGCGCCAACTGATGAGTCCTGAACCAAGGTGGAAAGCATAGCCTTGGGTGGAGCGGTGATCAGCTTGATCGTCTGCCCTGGAAGAGTCGGTGAAGCCTTGTAGGAAGATGGGGTTGGTACCGTCGAGCGTGAGTCCGTAGGTCTTTGTCGCTTGAAGGTACCGAAGGACTCTCATGGCAGCCTTCCAATGTGTATCTGAAAACCGTCCTTGGGTGACAAAGCAAGAAAGAACACTGAGTGGATACACAAGGTCTGGACGAGTGCAGACCATAGCTTACATGAGGGAGCCCACAAGTTCAGGATAAGGTTAAGAGGAGGGCTGAGTTGTCGGAACAGCTGGTGCAGTGAGGTTGTGGCCGGCTGCCATTGGAGTTGTCATGCTGTTGCATGCTTCATGTCCAAAGCGAGTGAGAATTGAGTTGGCATACGACTCTTGGGAAAGAATGATGGTGCGCGTTGCTCGGTCACAACGCACCTCCATCCCGAGGTATTGAGTGAGTTCACCAAGGTCTTTCATTTANATGAGTGCTTCCTTGAGGGCAGTGAGCTCATCAAGGTTGTCTGATGCAAGCTTCATGTCGTCAACGTATGCAAGAATGTAGCAACCGGATGTGGATTTGCGAAGGAAGAGACTTGCATCAGATTGGGATGGATGAAAGCCAAGGTTGATGAGAGTGTTTTGAAGCTTTGCATGCCACTCTCGGGGTGACTGCTTTAGGCCATAGACTGGCCGTTGGAGCCGCCAAATGTTTTTTGGAGAGGATGGGCGGTAGCCCTTCGGATACTAAAGGTAGATGGTCTCATGAAGATCGCCTTGGAGGAAGGCAGTTGATACATCTATTGCATGCAACTTCATGTCACGTGATGCAGTGATGTAGAGGAGAGCTCTAAACGTAGTTAACTTGGCTGTTGGAGAGTAGGTTTTGAAGAAGTCGATGCCTTTCTTTTGAGAGTACCCCTTTGCGACGTAGTGCGCTTTGAACTCAACAGGTTTTCCGAGAAACATTTTCACGCGGAAGAGCCACATCCCTTTGACGAAATTTGTTGTGGAGGGTCTTGGCTCCTCAATGTAAGTGTTGGTCACTTGAAATGCATGGAGCTCACTCTCGATTGATCTTTTCCACTCCTTTGCATGTGGACCAGCCATGGCTTCTTCAAAAGTGGTTGGCACTGGAATCTGTCGCTGTTTGTGAACTGTGGTGCTGAGAATGGTGTGTTGGTTGGTACGTGGAGCGCGAGGGAGGCGAGGGAGATTGGTGTGCGTGAGGTCAGATGCCGAAGGACCCATGGCAAGCCAGCAAGGGAGGGGAGTGTGTGTGGAGAGCATGTTTACAACCTCNGACTGCTTTAGGCCATAGACTGGCCGTTGGAGCCGCCAAATGTTTTTTGGAAAGGATGGGCGGTAGCCCTTCGGATACTCAAGGTAGATGGTCTCATGAAGATCGCCTTGGAGGAAGGCAGTTGATACATCCATTGCATGCAACTTCATGTCACGTGATGCAGCGATGTAGAGGAGAGCTCTAAACGTAGTTAACTTGGCTGTTGGAGAGTAGGTTTTGAAGAAGTCGATGCCTTTCTTTTGAGAGTACCCCTTTGCGACGTAGTGCGCTTTGAACTCAACAGGTTTTCCGAGAAAACATTTCACGCGGAAGAGCCACATCCCTTTGACGAAATTTGTTGTGGAGGGTCTTGGCTCCTCAATGTAAGTGCTGGTCGCTTGAAATGCATGGAGCTCACTCTCGATTGATCTTTTCCACTCCTTTGCATGTGGACCAGCCATGGCTTCTTCAAAAGTGGTTGGCACTGGAATCTGTCGCTGTTTGTGAACTGTGGTGCTGAGAATGGTGTGTTGGTTGGTACGTGGAGCGCGAGGGAGGCGAGGGAGATTGGTGTGCGTGAGGTCAGATGCCGAAGGACCCATGGCAAGCCAGCAAGGGAGGGGAGTGTGTGTGGAGAGCATGTTTACAACCTCTTCTTCTCTATCTTCTTGAAGAGCAAGATCACCCCCTGAAGGTAGACGAGGAAGAGAGGGACAAGAGGAAGACCCATGGGANAAGGTAGATGGTCTCATGAAGATCGCCTTGGAGGAAGGCAGTTGATACATCCATTGCATGCAACTTCATGTCACGTGATGCAGCGATGTAGAGGAGAGCTCTAAACGTAGTTAACTTGGCTGTTGGAGAGTAGGTTTTGAAGAAGTCGATGCCTTTCTTTTGAGAGTACCCCTTTGCGACGTAGTGCGCTTTGAACTCAACAGGTTTTCCGAGAAAAATTTTCACGCGGAAGAGCCACATCCCTTTGACGAAATTTGTTGTGGAGGGTCTTGGCTCCTCAATGTAAGTGCTGGTCGCTTGAAATGCATGGAGATCACTCTCGATTGATCTTTTGCACTCCTTTGCATGTGGACCAGCCATGGCTTCTTCAAAAGTGGTTGGCACTGGAATCTGTCGCTGTTTGTGAACTGTGGTGCTGAGAATGGTGTGTTGGTTGGTACGTGGAGCGCGAGGGAGGCAAGGGAGATTGGTGTGCGTGAGGTCAGATGCCGAAGGACCCATGGCAAGCCAGCAAGGGAGGGGAGTGTGTGTGGAGAGCATGTTTACAACCTCTTCTTCTCTATCTTCTTGAAGAGCAAGATCACCCCCTGAAGGTAGACGAGGAAGAGAGGGACAAGAGGAAGACCCATGGGAGCAGAGTAGCTGTTTGGCAAGGATGCGTTCAGAACGTCGCAATGTGGGGGGAGGTGGAGGGGAGGAGGAGGAGGGAGAGGGTTGAGGAGGTGGAGGCAGAGGTGGAGGTGAAGGTGGAGGAGCAGATGAGGGGGAGGAGTCTGCGGGAGATGGACGGAGAGAGGGTGGAAGAGAGAAATCAGAGGAGGGCAGGTTGGGAAGAGTGGGAGGGGGGAAGAGAGGAAGCGGAGGAGGTGGGGGTGGAGCAGCTGCAGATGTGGACGAAAGTGGAGTAGAAGGGTCATTAGCAGGAGGCGTTGAAGGGGCATAGGAAAGGGGAGGGGAGGATGATGGTGAGGAGACTTGTGGCAGGGTGGAAGGAGAGAGACCGAAGTGCACCCAGTCAAGGGGCGGGGGGTCGGATTGTTGGTGGAGAAAATAGGGACGGGTTTCATCAAAGCAAACGTCCACAGTGCACATCTCTTGGCCAGTTGTAGGGTCAAGGAAAAGATACCCAGGAGAGTGTGGCACAAAGCTGAGAAAAACGCACGGAACAGCTTTAGGATCGATCTTGGACGTGTTTTTCTGAGAGCGTTGTCGTTTGTTGAGAAGGACATAAGCCGTGGAACCCCAAACACAAAGGTTGGAGACGTCGGGTTTGGACCCTGTCCATGCTTCCGCNTCGAAGCAAACGTCCACAGTGCACATCTCTTGGCCAGTTGTAGGGTCAAGGAAAAGATACCCAGGAGAGTGTGGCACAAAGCTGAGAAAAACGCACGGAACAGCTTTAGGATCGATCTTGGACGTGTTTTGCTGAGAGCGTTGTCGTTTGTTGAGAAGGACATAAGCCGTTGAACCCCAAACACGAAGGTTGGAGACGTCGGGTTTGGACCCTGTCCATGCTTCCGCGGGAGTCCAGTTGGCAAGGAGAGAGGAGGGGTAGAAATTGTGCACGTGTGAAGCGTAGAGGGGAGCGTACGTCCAGTAGTCGCGAGGGGCGGCAGAATGGGCAAGAAGGGTGCGGACGATGTTGAGAAGGGTCTGGTTACGATGTTCAGCCACTCCGTTTTGTTCAGGAAATTCTGGGACCGTCACTTGGTGATCAATGCCACCGCAGCTTGCGCAGTACTCTGCAAGAACACGGGACAGAAATTCACCGCCACGATCGGACCACAGACGACCGATGTAGTGGCCAAACTGGGCAGAAGCTTGGTTGGCCCAAGTGATGAAGGCAGTGTGAGCATCAGATTTGGAGCGGAGAGGGATGGCCACGCCAAACCGAAAGTGATCGTCGACAATCTTGAGAAAGAACGAGTGGTTCGTGCGGGACTCGGGGCGAATACAACCGACAAGATCAAGGTGGACATTGTCAAGAGGCCGAAGAGCATGAGAGGGCTTGGGAGGGTAAGAAGCCACACGAAGTTTGCCTTGAACGCAAGCGGTACAAGGTGGTGCAGACAGAGGTGGGAGAGGAGGAAGCTGCGGAAGTCCAAGGACCATGTTGTGAGAGGATAGTTTCTGCAAAGCGGTGAAATTGGGGTGATAAAGACGATGATGATGGAGNTGTGGTGCAAATTTGAGAAAAACGCACGGAACAGCTTTAGGATCGATCTTGGACGTGTTTTTCTGAGAGCGTTGTCGTTTGTTGAGAAGGACATAAGCCGTGGAACCCCAAACACAAAGGTTGGAGACGTCGGGTTTGGACCCTGTCCATGCTTCCGCAGGAGTCCAGTTGGCAAGGAGAGAGGAGGGGTAGAAATTGTGCACGTGTGAAGCGTAGAGGGGAGCGTACGTCCAGTAGTCGCGAGGGGCGGCAGAATGGGCAAGAAGGGTGCGGACGATGTTGAGAAGGGTCTGGTTACGATGTTCAGCCACTCCGTTTTGTTCAGGAAATTCTGGGACCGTCACATGGTGATCAATGCCACCGCAGCTTGCGCAGTACTCTGCAAGAACACGGGACAGAAATTCACCGCCACGATCGGACCACAGACGACCGATGGAGTGGCCAAACTGGGCAGAAGCTTGGTTGGCCCAAGTGATGAAGGCAGTGTGAGCATCAGATTTGGAGCGGAGAGGGATGGCCACGCCAAACCGAAAGTGATCGTCGACAATCTTGAGAAAGAACGAGTGGTTCGTGCGGGACTCGGGGCGAATACGACCGACAAGATCAAGGTGGACATTGTCAAGAGGCCGAAGAGCATGAGAGGGCTTGGGAGGGTAAGAAGCCACACGAAGTTTGCCTTGAACGCAAGCGGTACAAGGTGGTGCAGACAGAGGTGGGAGAGGAGGAAGCTGCGGAAGTCCAAGGACCATGTTGTGAGAGGATAGTTTCTGCAAAGCGGTGAAATTGGGGTGATAAAGACGATGATGATGGAGGATGAGAGGGTGGGAGAGATTGCGGCATGGACAAGAAACGGCGGTGGTTGTTGTGAGTGCATGTGAAGAAGGATGCGTGATGCGAGGCACATGGATGCGGTAGAGGTTGTTGTGAAGGTGAACGGTGGCAAGGTGACGACCAGTTGAGGTTGAGAGATGGGCTTGAGTGCCAAACGCAGGAAAATGGACGTGCACTCCTTCTTGTTGTAGCTTGCGGACTGAAAGGAGGTTGGTGCGAAGTGAAGGAAGGTGGAGGCCAGTGACCTGACCATGAATGGAGGCTGGAGAGGCAAGAGTTGCACAAGCACGACATTCGACAACCATGTCCGTAGTGGCGCCAGAAATAGGAACAGGGGACTGGAGAGGAGTGGTGCTGTCTGCATCCTTGAGAGAATGCGAGGTAGCTCCACAATCAAGGGTTTGCTCAGTGAAAGAGTCGGAAATCAAAGTGGGGGAGGGCGAGGAAAAGGAGTAGATGTCGAATCTGGTTTCATCGGCAGTGTACATTGTGGCAACACTTGTATTGGGAAGGATGCGAGTGGCGAGAGTATTCAAGCTAGGTGTAGATACAGGTGTCACACTACCACGATCGAGTGCTCTGAAACGGCTTGCACGAGCCTTGCACGCCTCAGCACGCCAGTTTGGTCTTTCAGCATAGGTCTTGCCGGGATGTTGGGCAAGCCACTGTTCTGTCTTGAAATGGTCGCATGCACCTTGAGGGTGGTTGCTTCCACCACAGACCTTGCCTGCATGGGGCCCTGAGAGTGGCTTGTACTGACAGNCAGTGACCTGACCATGAATGGAGGCTGGAGAGGCAAGAGTTGCACAAGCACGACATTCGACAACCATGTCCGTAGTGGCGCCAGAAATAGGAACAGGGGACTGGAGAGGAGTGGTGCTGTCTGCATCCTTGAGAGAATGCGAGGTAGCTCCACAATCAAGGGTTTGCTCAGTGAAAGAGTCGGAAATCAAAGTGGGGGAGGGAGAGGAAAAGGAGTAGATATCGAATCTGGTTTCATCGGCAGTGTACATTGTGGCAACACTTGTATTGGGAAGGATGCGAGTGGCGAGAGTATTCAAGCTAGGTGTAGATACAGGTGTCACACTACCATGATCGAGTGCTCTGAAACGGCTTGCACGAGCCTTGCGCGCCTCAGCATGCCAGTTTGGTCTTTCAGCATAGGTCTTGCCGGGATGTTGGGCAAGCCACTGTTCTGTCTTGAAATGGTCGCATGCACCTTGAGGGTGGTTGCTTCCACCACAGACCTTGCCTGCATGGGGCCCTGAGAGTGGCTTGTACTGACAGGGAGGAAACTTGTTGGGCCCTGTAGAAAGATGAACCTGAGGAGAGGACGAGGTCGGCAGCGCTGAGGAGGGGAGAGGGGCATGAAGCACAGCAGNGGTCTTTCAGCATAGGTCTTGCCGGGATGTTGGGCAAGCCACTGTTCTGTCTTGAAATGGTCGCATGCACCTTGAGGGTGGTTGCTTCCACCACAGACCTTGCCTGCATGGGGCCCTGAGAGTGGCTTGTACTGACAGGGAGGAAACTTGTTGGGCCCTGTAGTAAGATGAACCTGAGGAGAGGACGAGGTCGGCAGCGCTGAGGAGGGGAGAGGGGCATGAAGCACAGCAGCTAGGGCTGCCGGCTGGTGCATCTTCGTGTTGTAGTCTTGTTCAGTGGCTGCCAGCTTTGGAGAGATGTTGTTGACTGTCAGTTCTGCGAAAGGAAGTTGAAGAAGCATTTGGCGGATCACCTCGAAGCGAGAAGGAAGGCCGTGGATGATGCCCGCACACACCACAGCTTCAGGAAGGTCAATGCTCATTGCTTTGAGATCCACAGCAATAGTGGTGCAAGCAGCAACGTAGCCACCTAAGTCCGGAAAGGTGTCGAATGGGACATGGAAGAGGGAGACAATTTTGATGCCGCAAGAGGTTGAAGTGCAAGCATCAAAGCGCTCCTTGAGGTAGACTGTCTTGGCACTTTCACCGATTGCTCGAATGTCGTTGTGTATCGCAGAGTTGCAGGTTGCCAAGAGAGACATGAGACTGTTTTCATTGGCAAACTCCCACTTCTCGTGATCTGAGCTGTCCTTGGCAGGTTCGACGCCACTGCCCACACCTGTGATGATTTTGTGGAGCAAGATACCATCNGAGAGATGTTGTTGACTGTCAGTTCTGCGACAGGAAGTTGAAGAAGCATTTGGCGGATCACCTCGAAGCGAGAAGGAAGGCCGTGGATGATGCCCGCACACACCACAGCTTCAGGAAGGTCAATGCTCATTGCTTTGAGATCCACAGCAATAGTGGTGCAAGCAGCAACGTAGCCACCTAAGTCCGGAAAGGTGTTGAATGGGACATGGAAGAGGGAGACAATTTTGATGCCGCAAGAGGTTGAAGTGCAAGCATCAAAGCGCTCCTTGAGTTAGTCCCAAACTGTCTTGGCACTTTCACCGATTGCTCGAATGTCGTTGTGTATCGCAGAGTTGCAGGTTGCCAAGAGAGACATGAGACTGTTTTCATTGGCAAACTCCCACTTCTCGTGGACTGCGCTGTCCTTGGCAGGTTCGACGCCANGAAGAAGCATTTGGCGGATCACCTCGAAGTGATAAGGAAGGCCGTGGATGATGCCCTCACACACCACAGCTTCAGGATGGTCAATGCTCATTGCTTTGAGAGCCGCAGCAATAGTGGTGCAAGCAGCAACGTAGCCACCTAAGTCCGGAAAGGTGTCGAATGGGACATGGAAGAGGGAGACAATTTTGATGCCGCAAGAGGTTGAAGTGCAAGCATCAAAGCGCTCCTTGAGGTAGTCCCAAACTGTCTTCGCACTTTCACCGATTTCTCGAATGTCGTTGTGTATCGCAGAGTTGCAGGTTGCCAAGAGAGACATGAGACTGTTTTCATTGGCAAACTCCCACTTCTCGTGATCTGAGCTGTCCTTGGCAGGTTCGACGCCACTGCCCACACCTGTGATGATTTTGTGGAGCAAGATACCATCGATGCGGGTCGTTTTGAAGTACGTAGAGATGTTAAAGGCCCACAGCTTGTAGTTGTTGGTGCCGTCGTGTTTGGTGGTGAGCTTAGGGATGCCAACGAGGGCGCCGGTGACAGCTGCAACTGAGGCCATGTTGAAATGGATGGCGGTGTTGAGGGAGATGTGAAGGACAGAGAGGAATCTGAGTTGGGTGGCAAGCAGAAAACCACACAGGATAAAACGTAGAGAGGAATCCTTGTGATAGAGGCAAGGGTGAAAAAACCCTTGCCTTGATGAGGGAGGCAATGCAGAAGTTGCTAAGGCAGCCCTGAGATCAGTGTCTGTGCTCTGGTACTATGTCTGAAAGAAGGTGGATCTTCTGAATGAGTGATTGATGAATGAGCCCAAGTGGGCTGATGTACTCAGGACAGAGAGGGGACTGATCTGCTACCTAGGCACACTGCAGCAATCTCTAATCTGCCACCTAGGCGGGTTCTTGCAATCCATGTTGCTGACATGTTAGATTGCATATCTGGCTGCAATCACAGTAAAACTGTGGTTGTAGTCAGGGAGAGCTGAACTGGAATTCTCATAACTAAGTGGCCTAGTGAAGACCACTGGGCCACAGTCAGACTTCATGATGCCGGTTGCCTCCCTTACCATCCATGAGGACGCATTCCTTGGAGAGGGGCAAGACGAGTATGGGGAGAATGGTGGTCTGAGATTATTCCTTGAGGTATTGTATTGGCGATGGCAAGGCGAGAAAAAAAGTGATGGTTATCACAGTGCCGGCGCTTTTGCGACTGAATTAGGAAGAGTGCCGTAAAAGTAGCCCGAGCGGCCACTTCTTCTCTGACTAGACATTGACGGTGACTTGCTTCTTTTGGTGGTCCACCATGTCTTCCAAGGTGGCTGAATTCTTCTGAATTTGGGACGTGTGATAATGCCGCAATGCGTAGAGGAGGAAGGCTCCTGCTCTCCTACAACATTTGCCTATCCCCAAAGAGTCGTGGCAGGATATCGTCATGGAATTCATCACTAGCTTGCCTGAGGCAGCAGCAGGTCACAATACGGTGCTGCTGGTGGTGGATCATTTGAGCAAGATATTGCACTTCATTGCATTGCATGACATGGTAAGCACGGAGGGCACTGTTCAACTTTTCCTTCAGCATGTGGTGCAACTCCATGGTGTGTCACAGTCCATTTTGTACAACCATGATCCATACTTCACAAGAATGTTTTTGTGAGAACTCATGGAATGGTGTAGCAGAAAGGCACATCTATCGACCATGTTTTATCCTTAGGTTGATGGAAAGACCGAGAGAACAAACCAGACGTTGGAGCAGCTCCTTCGCATAGTTATTGAACCGGTCGTAGCATCTCTGTACAACTTCGCCGCATCCGCGTCCATTGATATAGCACCCTTCGAGATGGTGAACGGGATAGTACCAGCCACATCCCTTTGCACATCACGAGCAACTTCTCCCCGGTGGATTAGACCGCACATGATTTCAAGCATCTCAAGAAAGCGACACAAAAGGCATTGTCAAAGGCGCAAGAGCAGCAGGAAATATATTTGGACCATCGACGTGCTGATGCAATACTCAAGGTTGGTTATCGTGCGCGTCTCGACAATGCGCACATCAAGCTACGTGGAGTCCGCTCCGACAAGTTGTAACCCCGGTGCTTGGTCCATTTGAGGTGCTCAAAAGGGGAGAAACTGTCGTGGCGCGGCTGGCTCCTTCGCCTACCATGCCAGTCCAAAACGTATTCAACATCTCCAAGTTCAAGGTTTACCACGACCCGACCAAGCACTTCCTCGGCTGCAGTTTCGAGCCTCCACTTCTGGTGATTACCGTAGTGTTCCGAAATTTCGTGGTCCAAGATGATTTTAGGGGTGTAACATAGGTTCGTAGTGATTTTTGCATTGTTTTCCCGTTTTCGAAATACTACAAAATTACCCTGGGATGTAACTTGAATTTCGTTTTATGCCATCCTGACTTGGGCATTTTTTATTGCCGGGAGAGCCCAGGTCGACTCCTCGCCGTCGCAAAGACTGTCTATTCTCAGAATTCTGTGCACCTTTCCCGCACGCTAGCGCGGGGACCATTGTAACGTTTATTTCATGCCGTGCTGGCATTGACTGCCAGCGCGGGGTGGCCATTGGTCGATGTACGTGGGCTTGTAGTGCTCGGAGTGCTCTCTCCATGTCGCCGTGCATGCTGGTCAAATTCCTAGTCATCTATCCCTGTCACGGTCTGTCACGCTCAGCTCGAACACCATGGCGCTCCTAACTCGATTCTTCAGCAAGGCTTCTCCCGACGAACATCGCGACAACGTCCAACGTGTGCTGANTTATCGTGCGCGTCTCGACAATGCGCACATCAAGCTACGTGGAGTCCGCTCCGACAAGTTGTAACCCCGGTGCTTGGTCCATTTGAGGTGCTCAAAAGGGGAGAAACTGTCGTGGCGCGGCTGGCTCCTTCGCCTACCATGCCAGTCCAAAACGTATTCAACATCTCCAAGTTCAAGGTTTACCACGACCCGACCAAGCACTTCCTCGGCTGCAGTTTCGAGCCTCCACTTCTGGTGATTACCGTAGTGTTCCGAAGTTTCGTGGTCCAAGATGATTTTAGGGGTGTAACATAGGTTCGTAGTGATTTTTGCATTGTTTTCCCGTTTTCGAAATACTACAAAATTACCCTGGGATGTAACTTGAATTTCGTTTTATGCCATCCTGACTTGGGCATTTTTTATTGCCGGGAGAGCCCAGGTCGACTCCTTGCCGTCGCAAAGACTGTCTATTCTCAGAATTCTGTGCACCTTTCCCGCACGCTAGCGCGGGGACCGTTGTAACGTTAACTTCATGCCGTGCTGGCATTGACTGCCAGCGCGGGGTGGCCGTTGGTCGATGTACGTGGGCTTGTAGTGCTCGGAGCGCTCTCTCCGTGTCGCCGTGCATGCTGGTCAAATTCCTAGTCATCTATCCCTGTCACGGTCTGTCACGCTCAGCTCGAACACCATGGCGCTCCTAACTCGATTCTTCAGCAAGGCTTCTCCCGACGAACATCGCGACAACGTCCAACGTGTGCTGAGTGGCCTGAAGCCATGCATTCCTCCTCGACGGGGTCCTGGACGTCCACGGAAGATGAAGGTCGTTCTTCCTCCGTCGGTCCTTCCAATTCCCTTGACCGTGCCTTGCTCTCAGCCGTCCTCGTCCGTCACCTCCCCTAACNTTTATTTCATGCCGTGCTGGCATTGACTGCCAGCGCGGGGTGGCCATTGGTCGATGTACGTGGGCTTGTAGTGCTCGGAGTGCTCTCTCCATGTCGCCGTGCATGCTGGTCAAATTCCTAGTCATCTATCCCTGTCACGGTCTGTCACGCTCAGCTCGAACACCATGGCGCTCCTAACTCGATTCTTCAGCAAGGCTTCTCCCGACGAACATCGCGACAACGTCCAACGTGTGCTGAATGGCCCGAAGCCATGCATTCCTCCTCGACGGGGTCCTGGACGTCCACGGAAGATGAAGGTCGTTCTTCCTCTGTCGGTCCTTCCAATTCCCTTGACCGTGCCTTGCTCTCAGCCGTCCTCGTCCGTCACCTCCCCTAACGAGGTTCTACCAAAGCGCAGGAATCGCCAGGTGACTGTTCTCCTCGCGTGCAGCGCTGAGGGTGACATGTTACCAAGCCAGGTCATCTGAACCGGCAAAACGGTTGCATGCCACCCGCATGGCAACAACTCTGCAACTGCGCAGCGCATCAGCCAGTGGCACTTGACCCATACGCCCAACCATTGGGCATCGCTGGAGACCACTCATGAGTGGTTCTCGATGGTACTGGAGCCCTACTTTGTGCGCATGTGTGCGGAGTATGGGCATGCGCATGACGTCACGAAGCTGCTGCTCTTCCTAGATGCTTGGCGCCCTCAAGCAAGCGAGACGTTCAAGGCATGGGTCCAAGAGCGGTACCCATGGGTGCAGATCGTGTACATCCCTGCAGGTTGCACCAGTAAGCTTCAGCCTGCTGACATCGGCTTACAAAAGCCGTTCAAGGCTCGCATCAGCCAGGGGTATGCCTCATGGGTGGGACAGCGCATACAGGAGGGTGGGGACATTAACCTAGACATACGTTTCATCAAGGATGCTGCGGTGGGATGGATGCTTGCCGCATGGGGACACATCCGAAAGACTGATGGCATGGTCCGCAACGCATGGCGCGAGGCAGGATGGGATCGTGTCTTTGACAGTGACTTCCGGAAGACATCAGCCAGTGACTTCGTCAGTTTTTTCGCTGAGCCTGATGTGGATGGGTNCTCGCGTGCAGCGCTGAGGGTGACATGTTACCAAGCCAGGTCATCTGAACCGGCAAAACGGTTGCATGCCACCCGCATGGCAACAACTCTGCAACTGCGCAGCGCATCAGCCAGTGGCACTTGACCCATACGCCCAACCATTGGGCATCGCTGGAGACCACTCAGGAGTGGTTCTCGATGGTACTGGAGCCCTACTTTGTGCGCATGTGTGCGGAGTATGTGCATGCGCATGACGTCACAAAGCTGCTGCTCTTCCTAGATGCTTGGCGCCCTCAAGCAAGCGAGACGTTCAAGGCATGGGTCCGAGAGCGGTACCCATGGGTGCAGATCGTGTACATCCCTGCAGGTTGCACCAGTAAGCTTCAGCCTGCTGACATCGGCTTACAAAAGCCGTTCAAGGCTCGCATCAGCCAGGGGTATGCCTCATGGGTGGGACAGCGCATACAGGAGGGTGGGGACGTTAACCTAGGCATACGTTTCATCAAGGATGCTGCGGTGGGATGGATGCTTGCCGCATGGGGACACATCCGAAAGACTGATGGCATGGTCCGCAACGCATGGCGCGAGGCAGGATGGGATCGTGTCTTTGACAGTGACTTCCGGAAGACATCAGCCAGTGACTTCGTCAGTTTTTTCGCTGAGCCTGATGTGGATGGGTTCGAAGCAGAGGATGTGGTAGCTTAGACATGCTGCTATTTCGCTGGAAGTTTCTGTGTGTCTTTGCTGATGTCATGTCATGTTCTTCGCACCTGTGCAAGTTTGTCTTTTACATCCATCGTGCAATCCACCCCCCTTCCCCATGTCACGAATGTAACGATCACCCCGGAATCCCGCGAAACTTGTTCAAAGCCGCGGATGCGAACCCCTGAGGACAAAAGGAAAAAATGATGTTGCCACGGGTCCCAGGTGGATTATTTTTCTATTTTTGAAATAAACAAATGAATATTGAACCCGTAACCAAATTAGGCACATTTCACACCAAAAAACAAATAATTTATAACAAAATTTTGGAACACTACGGTATGGAGGCCGAGCAAGTTTGAGTTGGTGGCCCTCCTCGATGTCATTCATCAGGGTTGAGGATGGGATAACCTAGTGAATTGGAAGGGCTATGATGTGGCCAATGATTAATGGGAGCCTGCGAANAAGGAAAAAATGATGTTGCCACGGGTCCCAGGTGGATTATTTTTCTATTTTCGAAATAAACGAATGAATATTGAACCCGTAACCAAATTAGGCACATTTCACACCAAAAAACAAATATTTTATAACAAAATTTCGGAACACTACGGTATGGAGGCCGAGCAAGTTTGAGTTGGTGGCCCTCCTCGATGTCATTCATCAGGGTTGAGGATGGGATAACCTAGTGAATTGGAAGGGCTATGATGTGGCCAATGATTAATGGGAGCCTGCGAACAACTTTAGCATTGCAGGGTTGCATGCCACCCTCCAGGAGTACCAATAGCGAACCGAAGCGGCTCGCTCCGAAGGGGGTGGGGAGTGAAAGCCAGACAATGCCAACAACACACATGACAATTGAGGTTTCCTTGAATACAAAATATGAGTGTGGATTTGGAATCTCCAGGGCAACTCGTGCAAGATCAGCCCAATAGTTGAGGAAGTCACACCAAAGGTTGGACTGGCCAAGGGGAAAACAAGCGACAGAAATTCATCGTCAAAGACTACGGCTCGACCTGCGGAAGACCCAATACGGACGAAGTGCGCCCTGGTGCCTGGTTTTTCACTGAATCAAAGCTTATTGATGACCAAGCGTGCTTCGGAATTGCTTCCCGATGTGTTATTGTGAGCCAAGGTGCTTCGGGCGGTCATCACCGCCACTTATGGTGCTGCTAATGACAGATTGTTGTGCTTCACGGAAACAACCATATCTTGGTCTTTCCTCCAGAGAATGATGCATTTTTTCATGCGGTGGAAAGTAGGGAGGAGAAGCTACTGGCTGTTGAGATGATAGTTTCATCTGTGGTTCATGCACAACTGCACAAGGTTTGGCGACTTCAGGTCGCCTATGTTTTTTCACCATGTACATGGTGTCTTTTATGTTGGCCCTTGAAAAACAAATACAGTTTGCTTCCACTTTGTCACACACATCCCCGTGCTCCCCCAAGATGATCCTTTACCTTTTGCACATGTTGGAAGGTTTGCAACGGTCCTCGTCTATCAGAACCTGAAGCTGGACATAAGAGACCCACACATGCCATAATCTAGTGCGCGGTCAGACGTCTCAAATAGAAAAACAAGATAGAAATCCTAGACTAGTGCGGTGTGTTAAGGCTGCAGCATCGCTGGAGTAGGTATGGCCCCACGCTCGTTGCTTTGCACTGCTACCCCCTTCCGCTGCTCTGAGTCTGTGAGAGAGAAAACATCGCGCCGAGGAGTTAGCACCAGAAAGGCAAACAAAGCTGAAAAGAAGTGATTAGCAACTAAGAATGAACAATAATTGGAGATACCTCCAAGAACTATCTCTCCCTCAGCTTTGTAGAGCTTGTTACTCAGCTTACCAGCCAATCGGAAAAATGACCTATTTTCTGGGGCGACTTTCTAAGTCGTCCCCATTCTCGCTCGACCATGTCTGAGACGCCCCCATTCTGAGAAAAATGGCTAGGTTGCCCTTATTCCGAACAGTCATGGCCAGGTCGCCCCCCC
>SZWC01007193.1:26165-37873 GCA_023375785.1 Penium margaritaceum | reverse complement strand
GCCACCTTTTATTCCTCTTTTCTTGTGTTGGGGTGGTGTTATATGTAGAAAGGAGTAGGAGGGGACGATGTATTCTCTTTTGTTGTTCTGTCATTAAAAAAAAAGAGAAAAAAAAAGAGAGAAGAAAGTGAAAGAGGCCTTAAAAAGAGCCCCAAAAAGGGGGGGGGAGAAGGGTCCCCAAAAAAAAAAGAGAAAAAAAAATATATACACGGCCCAAATTCCATTTCTTGACAAAAATGTGGTGGCGATAGGAGGTTGGGGAGTGGAGGCGAAAGTAGGGGATAGATTATTGTGCGGGCGTAAAGTTAGTTGTTGTGCACGTGACGTGAGTATTGTTGTCATTATTGTGACCCCGTTGGACAGAAGGGAGAACGGGAGAAGTGTCGTTTGTTTGGAACCCACCATTGGCAGTGGGGTGTTTTTTTCGTGACGTGGCATCCCGCAGTCGTTGTGTGAAGTCACCCCAAGGTCACCAAAAGGTGTGACTTGGGAGGGTTGTGCATTCAAAACTGTGTTGCATCATGCAAGTTTGATGTTGTGATGCAGCAAAACATCGTGCACAACTATTGATGTGGTCTCGTGTGAAATGTCACAGTGGCAAAGGCACCTACTAATTATGGTAGCCTAAGGCGGGGGACCCGTCCCTCTCCCTATCGGCAGCCAGAATTGCAAGTATGTTCTAGTGGAGGTATAGCAGCGTGTGAGGAAGTGGGTGGGGAGTTGGGAAGTAGGGTCCAAGTGATAAGAAGGTTAGGAAAAGGAGAGTTGGCTGACGAGTTGTCCAAGAAACTTAGACAGCTCTCCTTAGGAGAGTCAAGAAAGGGTGTGGTCGAAGTAGAAAAGAAGGGGGAGGGTGAGAAAGAAGGCGAGAGATCTAGTGGTCCTCAGAGAACGGCGATGCCATTTGTGGCATCGTTAGGAGAACCTGAATTTTATACACGTGATCAGAGTAAAGCAGTGGTATGGGCAGAGAAAGTCCAAAGTCTTTTGGCACTTGGTTTCCAGAATGTGGGGGATGATTTGAAGCTTGGATATGTCAAAAGCTACTTGGGTGGTGCTGCAAGGGAATGGGCTTCGAGAGGCAACTTTGTGGACATGAGAGATTTTTGGCTGAGGTTTGAGGCAATGTTCAAGCCAACTAATGAAGAGGTGAATGCTCAAAATTTGAGAAAGTTGGATCGTCTCCAGCGAACTCAAGGACAGACGGCACGAGAGTTAGCAGACCAGATCTGCCACCTGGTAGCAACATTACCAACCTACCCAGAAATAAAAATGGTGGATCATTTTCTTGCTGCGCTTGATCCAGTTACGAGATATGCAGTCATTCCAACGCAGCCACGCACCTTGGAGGCTTGTGTCAGTGCTGTGGAGTGGCATGAGTATCATGCAGGTGGATTACGCAACTATCAACAAGACGGACCGTCGCAGCAGAACGTACACGCTACAACATGCATACCAGCACAAGCAGGGGTGGGGATTATTCATCCACAATAGCAGCATCAGACACAACAACAGCAGCAGACGCAAGACCAGTTGACGCAACAACAACAGCAGCAGCAGCCGACGTGGGAGGAGATGCGGCGACTGGCAGCAGAAGTAGAGAAGATGCGACTCCAACTCGCACAAGTGCAGCAAGTGGGACCAACGGCTCCAGTGAACCCGAGGCGACCCTCAGTGCTCGGTGGGCCCCCTCCATACCAAAGGCCCCAAGTGTGCTACAACTGCAGGAAGGAAGGCCATATAGCGCGCTTCTGTCCAACAGCATCCCAGTCGCCACCAGCCAACTATGCAGCAGCTCAAGAAATGTCACAAGCTGCGTGCATTATAGCAGGACTTACACCTACTGGTGCGAATGTGCGAACGCATCATTGGACGTCTTGGGGGCCCAAGAGCCACCACAGCATCCGCTACAGCGGCAGCACGCGAGGCGCAGGGGGTTTGGCAAAATGCGTGTGGCACAGGAGCATCTGCAGCAGCATCATCATCTGCCCCAACAGCAGCAGCATCATCATCTGCAGCAGTCATGAAGATTGGAGCAGCCGAGCCTTCCTATCCAGCAGTACAGAGGGATCACCTGCCAACCAAGCCAGGGAGGGCAGACATTCCTTTCACCTTGGAGGAGGCAAGGGCCATCCAGGCGGGTCGAGTGCAGCAGGGGGCGTCTCATCCACTTCGAGACCGTCAGGCGAGGAATGATCGAGGGCCATACAAGGGAGGTGCAGGGGTGATGTCCAAGGGAAGAGTATGATGAAGCAGGGGCTGAGGGCCAAAAGCAGCAACAGGCAGTCTCCATGATTGAGCTGGTGGTGAATGATGCCTCCGTGCAGGTCCCAGTTTTTGCGAAGCTGACAAAGCAGCAGAGAGCCGACCTCCAGGCCTTCTGCGTACGCTTTTTGCACATCTTCAGCTCAACGCCTGAGAAGATTGGGGATTGTGGCGTGTAGTTTATCATTGATACGGGTGACTCAGCACCAATCACCACTCGGCCTTTCAGGATGTCTCCAAGGGAAAAGGAGGTGTTAGACAGAGAGATTCAGGCATGGTTGGACCAGGGAGTGATCAGGCTTAGCTCTAGTCCTTGGACCTTTCCTGTGGTTATGGTCCCAAAGAAGGATGGGGGTTACCGCGTTTGTATTGACTATCGAGCACTGAATAAAGAGACAGTGGCTGATGCGTACCCTCTTCTCAGGATCGATGATATCATTGATGCTGTGGGTGGATGCATGGTGTACAGCACGCTTGATGCAAAGGCAGCATATCATGCAATCATGATGGACCCAGGAAGCATAGCAAAGACAACATTTGTGACACATAGGGGACTCTATGATTTTGTCAGGCTACCCTTTGGCCTGAAGAATGCACCAGTAGCTTTTCAACGCGTCATCAACAGGGTCCTACATGGCATCACTTGTGCGGCACCTTACCTTGACGACATCATCATCTTCTCTAAAGAATGGGACAGTCACATCTGCGACATGGAGCAGGTGTTTTTACGTCTGGAAGCAGCCGGGTTGGTTTTGAAGGCGTCTAAGTGCAACTTGGGGGCAGACAAGGTGTTGTACTTGGGCCACGTGGTGGGAGCCGAGGGGGTAGCAACAGATCCGGAGAAGGTGGCGGCAATTGCCAACATGCCGGTACCAACGACCCCAACAGAGGTGCGCAGCTTCCTCGGACTTGCAAGCTACTATCGGAGGTTTGTGAAAGACTTCGCAAAGATTGCCAGACCCTTACATGTGTTGACAAGGGTACAAGCACAGTTTGAGTGGACAAGAGAGTGCCAGCGCGCATTTGAGCAACTCAAGGAGGCACTCATGACAGCACCAATCCTTGTGTCACCAGATTTCGGCAAGCCCTTCATCGTTCAGACAGATTTCAGCTACCAGGGGATGGGAGCAGTGCTGGCACAGAAAGATGTGGAGAGGAGGGAGAGGGTGGTTTGCTATGCCAGCAGGACATTGGTTGGGGCAGAGGTGAATTATCCACCTGTTGAGGGAGAATGCCTGGCGGTGGTGTGGGCTGTGCAGCATTTTCGACCATACATCCACGGCTCCAAGTTCACTTTGGAGACTGACCACTACGTTGCTCTGGGTGCAGGGGCTGCTGAGGCGGTATGGCTGCAGCACCTGTTCCATGAGCTTGGCCAGTTAGTACCCGCCATTGTGCTTCGCTGCGACAACTAGAGTGCTCTTGCCATTGTGGAGAACTCTTGTGTCTTTCATGCTCGCACGAAGCACATTGCGGTTGAGCACCACTTTGTGCGTGATCTGGTGGAGCAACATGTGATCTCCATCATTTGGGTTGGCACTGACATGTAGCGTGCTGACTTCTTGACAAAGGCACTAGCACGCAGTAAGTTCCTGGTGGCCATTCGTTCTGTCGGGCTTCGCCCCTTGCCTAAGAGTGGTTGAGTGTGGGGTGTGTCCGTGTCCGTGTCTAATTTGTCGTTGCACTTTTTTTTTTACTCGTCTCAGTGTTGCACGTGTATGAACATGCGTACCATGGGGTCATGGGGGAGTATTGTGATTCTAACATTCCTATCGACCTGTACAGTTTACTATGACCACTCGGTCGTGTCCATACTCGTGCACATCCCTGATGCGGAGCCTGGAGGCACCAATGCGTCATCTGGTGGCGGACTACCATCCTAGAGCTGATTGACGACCGTTCCAGAGCTCTTCACGCTACCCGTGACCTCCTGCAGTTTTTTTACTGCACATAGGAGTTTAACGGTGGACCGGTCGTGTGCCCGATTTGCATGTTTTTGTATTGTGTATGTTGTGCTTTGTGCCGTTCCTGTACAGTTTACTGTGACCACTCAGCCGTGTCCATACTCGTGCAAATCCCTGAGGCAGGCGGCCCTGGTGACACCGGCGCGAGGACAGGCGGCGGACTACCCGCTTGGAGCTGACCGATCACTGTTCCAGAGCTCCAGATGCCACCGGGACTCTTTGCTGTGTCTTCTACGCCTTGTAGGCGTCTTTCGGCAGACTGGCCATGAGGCCCATTTGCATGATTTTGCATTGTATGCTCACTGTCAGTCAATGGATGCATGCATGTGACCAGTCGTAGCGTCCGTCTTTTGATTATGCTCGTCTAGGTTCAGACGGCGTAGGATTCTGACATGTGTGCACAGAGTTACGGCCAAAACAGTGGTTTTGGGCCGGTTTTAGGACAGCTCTTGGACTGCCGCGTGCGACACCCGCCGTGCGCCGCGGCAGGTANTTATGCCTTGGACCTGTCATTTGTCATTTCTCTCTGCATATGCTATATTGAAGCATTCTGACACTGTGTCTTGTGTCTCCTAGCCAAACCCTTGCCGTTGTGTGTACGACCTGTGACTGTCGTCACCGTCTGACCAGGCACTGACGCCCGGTCAGCAGCTGTGTTGCTAGGAAGCTTCTACGCACTTTCTCATGGTATCAGAGCAGTGAGACAGTTCTCACTGAGCTGCGCAGCAGAGACGCAGCAGAGCAGCAGCAGTGAGAGTCACCGTTGCAGCAGAGTTTCTGGGATCTGTTGGAGACGGCCGGTCGCCGTTAACGTACTCCACCCACCACGTGAGATCGCGGCTGCAGAGACAGCAGCAACGGCATGTACCGCCACGCAGAGGTGTGTGGCAGCTGCGGTGCGTGCAGCCGCCCTCCCACAGCCGCAGCAGCAGAGCAGCAGCAGCAGAGGCGGCGGCAGCAGCAGTGCAACAGCAGCGTCGGCAGCAGCAGCGCAGCAGCGGCAGCCGCGGCATCGGCACAACAGCAGTAGCGGCTGCGGCTGCAGCAGCAACGTGGCAGCAGCGGCGGCAGCAGCAGCGCAGCAGCAGCATCGGGAGCAGCAGCGCAGCAGCGGCAGCGGTGGCAGCGGCACAGCAGCAGCAGCGGCAGTCGCGGCAGCAGCAGTAGCGCAGTAGTGGCAGCAGCAGCAGCGCGCGGCGGCGGCAGCCAGCAGCAGCTGCAGCGCGTAGCAGCAGCCGCAGCGCGCAGCAGCAGCAGCAGCAGTGCAGCCGCTGCTGCCACCGCTGCACACGCAGCTACGCAGCTGCTGCTGCAGCTGACAGCACAGCTGCAGCAGCAGCTGGGCGGAAGCTGTTGCGTAGCTTCCGCGGAGCTGCCGCGCGCCACCGCGAAGCGGCTCCACACGCGCGCAGAACCGACCAAAAAAAAAGGAGGGAACGAGCTGACGTCAGCATTGTTGATTGCTGATGTCATCAGGTCGTGCTGACGTCAGCAACCACTTGCTGACGTCAGCATTACACTTAGCCAAAATTTCACCCGGAAAATCAAAACTTGCTAGCGTTTCAATTTCTTGAGAAACGCAGACGGTTTTGAAATCCGGCAAACTTGACCTGTCGTCCCATAGTGAGCGGCGACATGAGTTCGCCCGACGACAAGGACAAGGGACCAGGTGATCCCTCCTCCTCTTCTTCAGGGGTATTGAGCCCTCGTTCGCAGGCCATTGTGGACCTGCGCAGCCAGCAGGAGGAGATGCGTCATCTGTTGCGAGAGCAGACTGACGCGATCCGCACGCTGACTGAGCTTCTGCGTGCTCAGTCCACGGCTCCTCCGCGGATTTCTGAGGGAGCTGCCGGCGTTGCGGCCTCCACCCAGCACTCGGCCCAGGTGCCCGTGACAATACTCTGCCTGCTTCACCTCCTGGTGTGGTTTCTCCACCACCTGCGGACCTCCTTGATGTCGAGCCATTCATGCCAGGCTTCGAGGATGACTCCAAGGAGCGGAAGATTCGTCTTCTATAGGAGCGCCTCCGTCAGCTGCAGACGGGTATCCGACCTCCACCCGTGTCCCCGATACGATCGTCACCTGACTTCCCCGGTGATCACCCCCTTCCAGGAGTTTTCCCCGTCTCTCGCCCTCCTCAGCCTGCGGTTGCTCTCCCCACGGAGCGGCAGCCAAAGGACTTTGAGGCACCACCTCCACGGTACATCAGCGAGGACGGATTTGACTGCTGGGAGATCATGTTTCAGGTGTGGGCCACTTTCGAGGGAGTGTGGCCTTACTACCACAGCCCATACCAGTCTACAGATCCAGCACAGGTGCTGACAGCAGCCCGGGCCATGCGAGGACTTCTCTATGCCATGCCACGCGAGACTGTCGTCGACTTCCGCCNGTTTTCCCCGTCTCTCGCCCTCCTCAGCCTGCGGTTGCTCTCCCCACGGAGCGGCAGCCAAAGGACTTTGAGGCACCACCTCCACGGTACATCAGCGAGGACGGATTTGACTGCTGGGAGATCATGTTTCAGGTGTGGGCCACTTTCGAGGGAGTGTGGCCTTACTACCACAGCCCATACCAGTCTATAGATCCAGCACAGGCGCTGACAGCAGCCCGGGCCATGCGAGGACTTCTCTATGCCATGCCACGCGAGACTGTCGTCGACTTCCGCCCCTTCCTTGGCGAGGCTGGCACAGGCACCGGAGCTGATCCTCGTTGAGGCTGGGATTTGGCGTAGTCCCTACTGGCCGCAGAGACGCACGCCACGCGTGCGTCACACATTTGTGCTTTCCACTCGCTCCGTCAGGGACCAGCGGAGCCTGCGGCGGATTACTGGCGAAGCGCCATGCGTATTTACACGCGTTTGGGGACGTCATGGGGCACACAGCTGTGGGCACTTCGGACGATCATGCTCGGAGTTCGCCTGGAGTACACCGACATCTTCACACGGTACAGCGACACTGCCCTCGAGCCTTTTTGAGCCACCCTGCAGCTGCTCCCTTGGGCGCATCAGCTATTCCTCAAGGTGACATCGGCCCGCGAGGCAGCAGTAGCACATCAAGAGACTTCCCTCGCTGTAGCAGTCCTCGCCTCCCCACCATCTTCCCTCCTGCAGTCACCCTCATCCACCTCCATCACCACCTCATCTTCCTCCTCCTCTTCGACCCCGTCTACACCCACACAGACGCAGGGCGTTGCAGCAGCTGCCCAGGGGAAGAAGAAGAATAGGAAGCGCACATCGGATCAGCACCAGCCGTCATACAGTGGTAGTAGTGGCCGTTCCGTGCACTGCTACAACTGTGGAGGTGCCCATCGCTACACCGAGTGCCAGCAACCGCTTGAGTGGGAGCGCATCGCTCGTGGACTTCAGGCTACCCATGCTGCACGCACCGCGTCCGGCATGTCGCCCGCACACTCCTCTGGACGCGCGGCGACCACGACTGCAGCTGTTCCTGCGTCCTCACCAGCGAGCAGCAGTGATCCAGACCCACGTGACCGCACCATTGCCGAGCTTCGTCATCTTCTAGCGCTTCTCTTTCAGGGAGGTGCGAGTGTGTTGTCATCGTCGAGTGGGTCACCGAGTGCTTGTTTGTCCGTCCTCGTGACTCGTGATCACAAGTGTGGGGGAGCACAATCCGCATGTGATGATGTTGGGCCTGACTGCACTGACTGGATTCATGAGTCTCACCTTCGTGATGTACGTCGTTCCTTCCCACTGACGGCTCAGCGTCCCTCTGATGCCGAGTGTTCCATTGCTCGTTGTACAGTGACGTCCACCAGTCGTGACTCCGGTGGCACTTGGATCATCGATTCCGGTGCCACCCACCACATGACGTGTCGTCGTAGTGACTTTGTGGTACTTGGTCCTGTCACGACTGTCCGTTCTGATCATACAGGCTCTGGTCAGACCTTATCGGTCCACGGTGTTGGGGTTGTATGCTTTGATTGTCCGTGTGGCCCCCTGTATCTCTCTGACGTGCTGTTTGTGCCTGATCTTGAGCTCAGTCTGCTGTCTGTGCGCGCCTGCACTCTGATGGGTCTCTCCATTGAGCATACCGCTGATTCAGCGACTGTGACTACTCTTGACACCCGTAGCATTGTCCTGCGTGCTTCAGTCGTAGATGATTTGCACCGCATTGCTCGACCATCCTCCCCTTGCTCTTCCCTTTCCTTTGGTCGCGTTTTTGTCACTGGTGTTCTATCCCCGGAACACCAATGGTTGTTTCACCGACGCCTGTGTCACGTGGGCTCCGACACTGTGTCAAAGCTCATACGGACACAGCCCGCTCTTGGCCTTGACGTGGCTTCCTTCGAGAAGCCACCCAAGACCGACTGTCTTTTTTGCGCTCAGGGAAAGATGCACCGGTGCACTTATCCTGATTCGCGTTCCCCAGCGCCGAGGCCCCTCGAGTTGGTCCACTCGGACCTGCTTGGTCCTCTCCCGGTCGAGTCCGTGTCCGAGAGGGGTCGGTATGTTCCGACGCTCACTGATGACTTCACCCGGATGCGGTGGGTCTACAGACTACGTCAGAAGAGCGACGCCGCCCTTGCGGTTTGGCTCTGGCTCGTGATGGCTGAGCGTCAGTCTCGCCACACGCTACGTACCTTTCGCTCGGATCGCGGCGGCGAGTTCCTCGGTGAGATGGACTCCTTCTTTGCTGAGCACGGCATTTTTCACCAGGTCTTCGCTCCTGCTACCCCATAGCAGAACGGTGTATCTGAGCGCTGGAACCGTACCATGGAGGATGCGGTCCGCGCCATACGGTCTGAGTGCGGTCTCTCGGAGTCCTTCGCCTTCGAGGGCTTCCCCTACATGACTTGGGTCTGGAACCGCCTCCCGCATGGTCCGCTTCCAGACCATGTTACACCGTACGAGCTCTGGTTTGGCCACCGTGCTGATCTTCGTCTCGCTCACGTCTGGGGTTCCCTGGCCTCCGTGTGGTACACCGAGGACCAGCAGGGGTCCAAGGTCTCCCCTCGGGGTCGCTTGTGTGCCTTCATTGGCATCTCCCCGCGATCAAATGCCTGGCGCTTTTGGGATCCCACTCGTCGTCGTGTCATTGAGTCCCGTGACGCGCTGTTTTTTGAGTCACTCACATACCGTGATTTGACTTCGATCACAGCCCTCTCTACAGCTGATGTCGCTTCCTGTGCGGGTCCTCGGCGGATGGGGGAGACTTCTCTGCCTGCGACCATTCCTCGTCAGGCTGATGTGTCCGCTCGAGTCCCCTCTCGGTCTCCAGCACTTGATGATCCGGCTATCATTGCCGTTGGTCCAGAGATCCCGCCTGTTCAGCCTGTTTCACACCCCACAGGTACCGCTGCTCTCACGCCTCCTCCTGCATCACCACCTGTGTCTACTGGCACCCCTGCTCCGGCGTCTGACCCGGCCCAGCCCACTCCTGTCCCTACGTCGGCTGACACTCCTGTCTCAGTGTCCGGGCCAGCCTTGCCCGCTGTCACCCCCAGCTCTGTGTCCCCCACACACGCATCTCCTCGCACGGCATCTCCGGCTGCCTCGTCTCAGCCCTCACCAGCTGTGGTCGTACCTGTCCCTGTGGTCGTACCTGTTCCTGAGCCTGAGGTGCGCCCCTCGACCTCCGGTTACTCCCGTGAGCCCGGTGGTCGCCTTCGACCACTGGATTCCGGAGCTCAGCGAGCGTCGGGTCCCGGACCCAGGCGTTCCTCTCGCAGCATCGCGAGCGGTGATCCAGGCACAAAGGCCTTAGGCCTGAGTGTCCGCACTGAGCTTTCAGAGGTACACCCAGCGTGCCCCATAGGGCACGACCTGGTCACTCGCGAGTTCCATATCGCCTGTGACGCAGCAGCTGATCTCGTGGCCGTCAGGCCTGACACTGAGGCGTGTGCACTTGCCACGCAGAGTTCCCCCTCTATGGCGCCTGACCCGGGCACATTGAGGGAGGCTTTCTCATCGCAGGATGCTGATGCCTGGCGAGCTGCTTGCGAGGATGAGCTTCGCGCTATCCGAGAGCACAGAGTCTACGAGCTGGTCGANAGTGTTGGTTTTTTCGCATCTCTCATTGTGCTCTGTTGTGTCCTCCCGGCTTGTGTACATCGGCGTGCAGATGACTGACGGCGAGACTCGACGCTGATGGAGTGTCGACCGGTGGAGCCGATGCGCGCTGAGGTCTTCTCGCTGTTCGTTGGAGCCTCCTCTCTCCGGCGACGCGCTCAGCTCCATCGGCAGGCCTCCTCGGCGGTCGTGCTGCCGGCGGTCATTGACACCGCAGTTGCTGCTGGCATGCGTCCAGCGCGTCCCATCGCGTCTGCATCGTCATGCACTGCCTATGGTCCCAGTTGCATGTTTCATGGCCCTGTTTGGCAGCATAAACCATTGTGGGCACTATCTGGGTTTAGGCTGCCATAACTCCTCTTTACTATTTTTCTAGCAGATTCTGACCGCACGGCTGCGTTCGCAGGGTCGGTATTATGGTATGGTCCAATTTTCAGGCAAAACGGACGACGCCCGGGTTTTGGGCTGTCGGCTGCCTGGCAGGCCTCACCGAGAAAACCTGCCAGCCTGAACTGAACTATTTTCTGATTGGCTGATGAACTGAGTAACAAGCTCTACAGAGCTGGGGGGGGCCTAGAACTTGGAGGGGTCTCCCATTGTTGTTCATTCTTCATTCCTAATCAATCATTATCAGTTTTCAGCTGCTTTCTCGCGCTAACTCTGGCGCGCGCGTTTCTGAGTAACAAAACCCAGAGCTTCCCGACTTAGACTCTAGAGCAACAGACTGAGGGGGCAGCTGACGTAAGCAACGAGCGTGGAAGCCCGCATGCTGCATCAACAACGCTGCTGCCCCAACCTGCAGCATAGTTTCTCTCTACAAGTGCGTGAATCGGCAAAAAAAATCTCTGAAGGACATGTTGCGCAATGGCAGACAAACTTGACAATCATTCGCTTCAAGTGAATCCATGGAGACTCCACAATGTGCATGTACACTGAAGACTGTGGGGCTACAAAAAGAAGATGTTTTCTCCAGTTTGCAAATCAGAGTCATCTGACCGTCCCTTGCCACTCTTCTTTTGCTTCCGCTGCTGCCCAACAGCCTTCTCTTCTTTCCTTCCAGAAGCTGCTCCTGTGGTGGCTCCAACACCACCCTGCTGCTCCCTCTGCACCCCTCCCCCCCTCGACACAAGGGGAGCTTCCTCCCGAAACTCCTCAAACCCGTAATCGTCGTAAAAATCCTCGTCAAGAAATGTGTCTGGGTCCACTACAGGAGTCAGCGTGTCGCCGGCTAGAGGGTTTGGAGGGAGCTCGCCATTCAACCTCGCCTCCCTCTCTTTCTTGAGGTATGACAGAATGGACAGCACCTGCAACAGATCCCACGGAGAACGGAGCCACTGGCTTGCGTGAGAACACGGATTTTGATTGAGTTGGGTAGGCTGCATACAAGCACCACACCACTGCAACCACATGTAGCACCACCACCCACAACCAAACCTAACACTACACACCCACAA
>SZWC01007192.1:107774-128298 GCA_023375785.1 Penium margaritaceum | reverse complement strand
CTGCAGCAGCAGCAGCAACCTCAGCTGCAACTCCTTCGCGCCTCCCAGCAGCAGCAACAGATCGGGGTAATGGGGGGGCAGCAGCGGCAGCAGCAGGAGCAGGGGCAGGCGGACCAGCCGACGGAGCGGCAGCAGCAGCAGGGGCAGCAGGGGCAGCATGGGCAGCAGGGGCAGCAAGGGTAACAGGGGCAGCAGGAGCAGCAGGGGCGGCAGGGGCAGCAGGGGTAGCAGGAGCAGCAGGGGCAGCAGCAGCAGCAGCAGGGGCAGGTCGGGCAGCAGGAGGAGTAGTAGAGGGGGCAACAGGGGCAACAATGGCGGGCGGGACAGCAACAGTAGCAGGGGTTGCCATTGCTGCAGCCACCCATGGAGGGGGGACAACAACAGCGGTGGCAGCTTACTCTGCCGCGGTCTCCTCAGCCGAGTTCGAGGCAGGGGGGGCAGGAGACTGGGCAGGAACCGGATCACCTGAGGGGGTGGGGGCAGCAGCAGGAGAGTGGGCAGCAGCGCGGGGGTGGGAAGCAGTGTTTGGAGCAGCAGGTGGGGCAGCAGGAGGGACTGCGGGAGGAGTCCCAGCCCACGGGACCGACGTAGCAGCGGCAGCAGCAGCAGCAGCAATAGTAGCAGCAGCGGCAGGGCTCACTGGCCCTGAGAGAGAGTGGGCGACAACAAAGGGTACAACGGCAGGGGCAGCAGCCGGGGCAGGGGCAGGGGCAGCAGCCGGGGCAGGGGCAGGGGCTACTGCCCGCGGGGTTGACGCATCAGCCGTAGGAGCAGCAGTAGTTGCAGCAGCAAGAGCAGCAGTCTTCGATACAGCACCCTTGCCCCCCGGGGCAACAACGGTGGCTAGGGGGGCCGGGGGAGTGGCAGCGACAGCAATAGCAGCAGCAGTACTCCGCTATGGGGGAACCACTGCTGCAGTAGCAGCGGCAGCAGCAGGCGTAGCAGCGGCAGCGATAGCTGTAGGAGGACCAGCAGCAGCCGCAGGAGAGACAGCAGAGGCAGCCACAGGCGCCACTGGGGCAGCAGCGACATCTTCTCTTACGGGCGACTATGCAGTTACAGGGGGGGAGAAGAAGGAGCACCAGTCGGGGCAGGGACCAGAGCCCCAGTCTCTGGGACTAGAGCAGCGGCAGCTGCCGCAGGAGCACTGATGGCAGCCGGGGGAGCGGCAGGAGGAGGGCCGGCGGCAGGGGCCGCACCACCACCAGGAGGGGGCACAGGGGCAGAGTTCGGCAGGAGGCCCTTCCAGGGCGGGGGAGCAACTGGAGGGTTTGTCGCTTCAGGGGCAGTGGCGGGGGCAGGGACAGGAGGGGCAGCAGCGGGGGGGGCCGCGGCAGGAATGGATGCACTTCTGGACGGATGGGCTGGGAGGGGGGACGCCAGGAGATGCACCCTTGAGGGGGCGGATCCTACAGTGGCGGCGGGAGGAGAGGGCACGACAACAGCGACTGCAGCACGGCCACGGATTCAAGGGAGGAGGATGGCGGGTGGTGTGCCGGGACCGGATCTATGGCGGGCGTTTGAAGTGTACACGGCTAGGCGGGCGGCGAGGACTCACCCCACGGAGGGGATACAGGGGGCGGGCGGGGGAGGAGGGTGCGACACACGGATCGGCGACGGGCCAGCCACCGGTACATGGGAGGCATACACCCCCCACCCGGACCGGTCCTGGACCAGATACATCAGGGCCCCCCAGGGGGGACAGGAGGGCGGGAGAGCGGGGGCAGCTGGACGGAGGCCGGGGAGAGGGGGAGGCGGAGGGGGAGGAGACGCGGGAGGGGACCCGGGCGGAGGCACAGGACACCTGGGACTGTAGCGGGCTCAGTGGGACGCCCACAAGGCGGCGGCCATCATCATCACGGTGAGCTGGATTGTGTGGGAGACAGAACGGGTGACTGGCACTACGGAGGGGGCCTTCAGCAGCATGGAGGACGAGTGGGCGACGACTTGGGAGGACGCCAATGACCGCATCCAGCACGCAGCGAGAGACCCACCCGCGGTTGACCGGGGAGCGTGGGGCGGAGGGAGGAGAGGCTTCCCCCTGCCGTGGCCGATGCCCCGGCCGTTGGGCGAGGAGCACTACCAGGCCCTCCAGTCCTACTGGAGGGCGGCCCGGCGGGCGGGAGACATCTGTCGGAGGGGCCACAGCCTGCAGCCGAAGGCCCCACGTGACAACCTCCACCTGGGGATACTGCCCTCCTCATTGGAGCACAGCTCGTGGCCGGCGAGCTTGAGAGTACCACGGCCAGGGCAGCAGCGGCGGCGGACAGGGTGGTCCGGACGGCCGCACACCTCCTCGGGGGACCCTCCACCCTCGTCTCGCTGCCTGGACGGGGACGAGAGTGACCCAGGGGACTGGGAGGCCCAGCCGACCCTGCTTCGGGCCGGCTCTACGGGCCGGCGGTGGCTTTGCCAGGACAGCGGCCATACTCCTTCATATGGGGCGCCTGGCGTGGACGCTGGCCGAGACCGCCTGGCGAGCACTGTGGGGAGGATGGGACTGTGCCCAGAGAGCAGCCTACGCGGCGGACTGGGTCCAGCGAGTGGTGGGAGCGGTGGCGACTGCAGCGGCAGAGAGTGGAGTGGCAGCCGGGGCGGCCACACGCTTCATCTTGGGTCGGGAGGACCAGGTGGCGGGACAGGGAGGAGAGCCGGAGCGCCTGGGAGTCAGTGTGGCAGTAGACGCAACAGTATTCGTGTTGGCACGGGGCGCGAGCGCGACAGCCCTGGCACGCCACGCTCTCCTCGCCGTCGCCGAGATCCGAGGATGAGGGGCCCAGTCCGGACTGGACAAGAGGAGCATCAGACAGCCCGCCAGAGAAGTGCTCCAGAGTGCCTACCTGGCATTCGGTGCCGCGGGGGTTGCGGTGGCGCGGGCTCGGACGGAGGCGACACAGTTGGTGCGAGTGGCTGACGAGGTGGCGGGACCCTTGGGGGAGCGTGAGCCGGGCAGGGCATTCCGACCCCCCACCCGATGGCAGGTAGGGCCAGGGAGCCGAGTCCCCCCACCCGGCCCCCTCCCCGGCGCAGTGGTGCCGGCTCAGGGGGCCAGAGCGGACGAGGTCACGCGAGCAGCCCAGGCAGTGGACACCGCTTCGTCGGCGGCTCGCACCGTGGGGCAGTCCATCTGGCAAGATCCCGCGGCGGACAGTGAGGACTCCGTCGACGACGATGAGGGAGAGGGGTCACCTGGAGGGGCCGGGTGGGACCGACAGGGCCCATGGGTAGGAGAGGGGCGGATGGACGACGAGGGAGGGAGGGAGCGACGGTGAGCCAGACGATGGGTGGCACTCCCCATGCGACGAGCGGCCAGATCGGCAGAGAGGGCAGTGGAGGAGCTCCAGCGCGCCCTGGACGTGGTGCAGGGGCTCTCGCTGGCCCTTCCTGACACAGAGATGTGGGAGGAGCGCGCGCACGCAGAGCAGGCCGCCCTCACCATAGCAGCAGGGGGAGGGGTCGCAGCTCCACCCACAGCCACTACCACGACTACTGCCGCAGCCCGAGCGGCATCTTTGTCCCTGGTGGAGGGCTACACGCGAGCTGACATTGCAGCCACCGAGGCCCTCTCTGATGCCGTGGCGGCGAGCGTCACACTGGTGGCCCTCACCGGCGCACTCCGCGCGGCCGCACAGGCCACCATTGCGGCCCTTGTAGTGGCAGCAGCAGTGGCGACTGCAGGGCGCCGAGGCCGCCCAGAGCAGGCTCGATGGATCCTTGGCTCAGCTGGGTGGGTGGCAGGAGATGGGGAGAGTTCCTTTGCCGGGTCCTCAGAGGAGAGTGGGGATGAGGCCGGGGGTGCCGGAGGAGGTTCGGCGGATTCCCACCGCGAGGACAGCGAGGGAGGAGGACCCGGAGGCCACTGGGCGGGTGTTGGAGGAGATGGACAACAGGGAGATGGGGGAGGCCACGGCCGAGGTGCTGGGGGGGATGGGGAGGGGCCAGTCCAGTGGTACGGAGGGGGACGCAGACGCAGGAGGCAGCGAGAGGAGGGATCCAGCAGGCCAGGACCCAGACAGGTGGGGGGAGGATACGACAGCAGCGAGGGGGAGCCGGGGGAGCATGGCCGGCCAGGCTTCCGGGAGCGGAGGCAGCGCATGGCAGCAGGGCCAGGCTTCGTTATTGGCAGAGCTGGAGGCGGTGTGCGGGCGGGCCCACCAGGACACGAGGACGAGGATACGAGGCCTTTTCCTGCGCTACGACGAGCTGGTCCGGGAGCGGATGGAGGAGATGCGGAGCCACACGGAGGGGCTGAGGCAGGCGGTGGGGCAGGTGGAGCAGGCCCAGCGCGGGGGCCACCCCCGCTTTGAGCACCTTTGCCAGGAGGCGCTTCGCGTCCAAGAGCTCCTCCAGGAGGAGGGTAGGCTGAGGGCGGAGGAGGGACAGAGGGTGTGGGCGATGATGGCAGAGGTAGACTGGAGGCTAGAGTGACAGCGTCACGGGGGGACCACCAGCGGGAGCTGACGACAGCGGCAAGAGTGGTGACAGCACATGAGGTAGCCTGCCCGACAGATCGGGAGTGGCTCGGCCGACTCTTGGACCGGGTGGCCCGCCTGGAGGAGGCTCAGGACATGGCACCAGAGGATATGGACACGGAGGGACCTGCCACCGCGTCCTACGGGACGCCGGACGACTGGGCAGGGGGGTTCGGAGGGGCGTCGGCGCACAGCCCCAGCCCCGCCGAGGGGCGGTCGGGGGACTGGGCAGGGGGGGACTGGGGACCTGAGGGAGGGGAGGGAGTAGAGGGGTGNGACTCTTGGACCGGGTGGCCCGCCTGGAGGAGGCTCAGGACATGGCACCAGAGGATATGGACACGGAGGGACCTGCCACCGCGTCCTACGGGACGCCGGACGACTGGGCAGGGGGGTTCGGAGGGGCGTCGGCGCACAGCCCCAGCCCCGCCGAGGGGCGGTCGGGGGACTGGGCAGGGGGGGACTGGGGACCTGAGGGAGGGGAGGGAGTAGAGGGGTGAGGGGGGCAACCCACAGAGCGAGAGGATGACGCGTGGGTCCGACGCGATGGAGTGGACCCTGTCGACCTGGAGGGTTGGGGCGGAGCGGGAGACGGCATCGACGATAGGCAGGGAGCAGACGGGCCAAGGGGAGAGGTCACGGCGGAGGCGGAGGAGGAGGCGGCCACGTCCTCCCAAGCGGGTACGGGAGAGAATCCGTCGGGAGGCACTCTTAGCATGCTTGGTGGGGACAATGGGACGGCAGGAGCAGGAGGGACAGACAGTGTGGGGGAGCCGTGCAGCGCGCCAGCCGGAGCTGGAGAAACGAAAGGGGGGGGAGGGGGAGCGAGACCTGGGGGAGNGGGGAGGAGGGACGGGGAGAGGGACCGAGAGGAGGAGGACGTAGAGGAGGAGATGGTGAGGGCAGGAGAGGAGGGAGACGCAGTGGACCAGGGGGAGGAGCATTCGGTGGTGGGGGGGGGGACTCGACAGCGACAGCATCGGCGGACGGGGAGAGCGGGGCCTGGGGGGAGGGACCCTGGGGACAGCGGCAGCGACAGCGACACAGAGGATACGGGGGGGACGAGTGGACCCCGGAGGGGCAGAGGGCAGAGGGGACAGGGGGGAGGAGGGGGAGCCCGCTCGGAGAGAGAGGACGGGCGGATGAGAGGGCAGGAGGGCTCGGCACTGGGGACGGCAGCATGACAGCCCGGAGGGCGGAGGAGGGGAGGGGGGGGACCCACCCCGGGGCCACATGGACCGCTACTGGGCCAGATGCCACGCCACTGGCGGCCGCCATACCACTGCCTGGCGCCGGGGTGCGGATGGGCTTCAGCGTCGGATCGAGCATGGGCGAACCATTGGGGAAGGATGCAGAAGGGGCGCGCCCTCAGAGAGGCCCTCCAGGCGAGTGGAGGACGGAACGCGCCGGTCCCGGCCCGGGGGGCAGGGGCAGGTGACACGAACACGAGGGGCGCGGGGCAACAGCACTAGGCACGAGGGGCGAGCAGGGAGGGGGAGAGTGGGAGGGGTGGGGAGGGGCTGAGAGTGGAGACTCAACAGGGAGCGGAAGGACCTGCTGGGACAGCGGCGCAGGCGAAGTCATTGAGGAGGAGGATGATCGGTGGGGGGAGGAGCGGGGCGGAGCTGTTCGCCCAGGGGTGGGGCCCGCCCTGGTGGTGCCTGTGGATGGGATGCGGCCTGATCTCTCAGAGCCGGTCAGGGGTAGTTCGACATTGGGCGGCGAGACACAGGGAGTGGTGCATCGTGGCGGCGCTGGAGGGGGAGAGGAGACGAGCCAGGGTGCCCCGGGCCGGGGAGGGCGGAGAGAGACATTGGGCAGGGGGGGGAGAGATGGCCCGTCGGAGGAGGACGCGGAGGAGCGGCAGGAGTGGCGGCAGGGGCGCCGGGCACAGGGGGCGGGGTCCGGCTTACCGGAGAGGGTCCTTGGGCTGGCAGGATGGCAGGCGGAGCGGCAGAGGATACGCGAGAGTCGACAGGCCCAACGAGAGGCTAGGCGCGGGAGACGGACGAGAGCGCACCAGGCTCGGTGGGAGCGGGCGAGAGAGGGGCGAGCGGAGGGAGAGCAGCGACAGGGGGAGGGAGAGNGAGGAGGACGCGGAGGAGCGGCAGGAGTGGCGGCAGGGGCGCCGGGCACAGGGGGCGGGGTCCGGCTTACCGGAGAGGGTCCTTGGGCTGGCAGGATGGCAGGCGGAGCGGCAGAGGATACGCGAGAGTCGACAGGCCCAACGAGAGGCTAGGCGCGGGAGACGGACGAGAGCGCACCAGGCTCGGTGGGAGCGGGCGAGAGAGGGGCGAGCGGAGGGAGAGCAGCGACAGGGGGAGGGAGAGAGCGTGGAGGGGGGGGAGCGGACGGGGGACAGGATGGGAGACAGGAGAGGCGGGCGAGGGAGGACGTAGGGGGAGGGGAGGTCCCTGACAGGAGCGGCGAGAGCACAGGGGACGGAGTGGATGCGAGGGAGGAGGCCGAGCGATTTCTGGCCGACGTGTTCGCTACGGTCAGCGAGGCACGGGAGCGGGGCGATGAGGGAGACGGGGCGGCCAGTTGTGAGCTGAGCCGGTCGGGAGGAGTTGAGCCACGGGAGGCAGCAGGGACGAGGAGTAGGGAAGAGGGGAGTGCAGAAGGAGGAGGGGCCCGTGCAGGAGGCCATGGTGGAGCGCGGGACAGGGGACCCCGAGGCATCCAAGTGGAGGGGGCCACAGGGGACCGGGGCGGCGAGGGACAAGTGGGAGGTCGGTCAGGGAGCGGGCGACAGGGGGAGAGACAGGACGGAGCGCTAGCTGGAGGAGGTGCGACTGGCGGCAGGAGAGCACTCGGGTCGTGGGCAGGGCACCGACAGCGCAGGGGCGTGGAGGCCAGGGGAGAGGAGAGGCCGGAGGACGGTGCAGTGCGAGGATGCAGGGCGCGGCGGTGAAAGGAGCAGTGGCGGTGGGCGGAGGGGGTGGACTGGGCGCGGTTGTACGGGGCAGAGGTCCTCCCCCCGTTCGTGCTTGCACGCGTCCCGGCAGGCACGCTGGATGCAGTCCGGGCCGTGGTTGCGTTCCCCCTCATGCGATGCACCACGCACCCCCTAGAGGCGGGGGGCACGCTGCTGCTGCAGGCCATGCCTAGCCTCATCCTACGCACGGGACCGCAGCAGCGTAGCATCACAGATACACAGAGGTGCTGGAGCAGACTGGCAGATTCATGGCAGGAGAGTGGGAGGCATTATGGAGGGAGGCGGTGGCATTGGCGCGACCGGCGGGGAGGGCCCCCCCCGCCGATTGTGCCAGGCGGAGCAGGAGAGGAGGGAGCAGAGGGCACAGCGAGCGGTGACCAAGTACCACAGAGGCGGCACGTCGAAGGCATGTGACGCCCTCGGCAGTGCTGAGCTGGCGCCGCTCGGCCCGGAGGTCTTGGCCCAGTTACAGGCCAAGCACCCCCAACCCCTGCGCCCGACCCCAGCGTGGGTGAGAGAGTTGGGAGGGAGAGCGGCCACGAGCTTCCCTGACGCGGAGGGCGTCCAGAGAGCGCTGATCGAGAGCCCTAGGGGGTCGGGAGGGGGGCCCTCGGGCCTGACTTTGGACCACCTCCGCCAGATCGTGGTGGGAGAGGCGGTGCTTACGAGGCTCCTAGCGCAGATGCTGACGTCACTCTGTCGGGGCCGCCTCCACCCCTCGGCGAGGCGGTTCCTGGCAGCGAGCAGGCTCATAGCGCTGGCGAAGCCGGATGGGGGAGTACGTCCCATCGCAGTGGGGGAGGCCATTCCCAAGCTGCTGTGCAGGTGGATGGTGAGCGTGGAGCGGAGGGAGATGGAGAGGGTGATGGCACCACTACAGCAGGTGGTGGGGGTCCAGGCAGGGAGTGACACAGTCTACCACGCCATCGCGGAGCAGTTGGAGGCACAGCCGGGGTGGGGGCTCATCAGCATTGACGTGAAGAACGCATATAACTCCCTCGAGCACGCGTCCATCTTCGAGGCGCTACGCAAGAGGGGGTTTGAGCGGCTGGTACCGGGGCTGGCACTGTGGTACGACCAGCCCTCTGACCTCTACTATCAGGGAGGGGTCCAACCCAGCGTTCTTCAGTCGGCGCGGGGAGTGAGACAGGGGGACCCCATTAGCCCACTCCTCTACTCGTTGGCCCAACAGGATGCACTGGAGGTGGCACAGTCGGCCATGGGGGATGCGGGTCGGGTCATCGCCTACCTCGAGGACACATACCTACTAGGCCCCCCAAGGTCCTTGGCGGCGGCATACGGGGCCCTCACTGTGTGCTTAGGAGCGCTGGGGATGGAGGTACAGCCCCGCAAGTGCCAGCTGTTCCTGCCCACCAGGGTGGGCGCGGTACCTGTGGGGCTGGCGGACATGGCCAGGACGACGGAGGGCATGGTGGTGCTGGGTACCCCTCTAGGGAGTGAGTGAATCTGTCGCGAGCGACTGGAGGCGACGGTGCAGGCGGTGGAGGGCACACTGGAGGGGCTGGCGGAGCTGTCAGACCTGCAGGCTGCCTTTGGCATTCTCAGGGAGTGTACCACCCGTCGGCTCCAGCACGCGACTCGACAGACCCCGCCGTCTGAGTGGTGGAGGGAGCGTCTTCGGCGCTTCGATGACAGAGTAGGGGTGTGCTTGCGACGCATGCTGCGACTGAGGGAGGTGCAGGGAGGACGGGAGCGAAGAGCGGTGGAGCATGCAGAGACACAGGCGCGCCTTCCGCTGCGCCTGGGAGGACTTGGCCTGTCTGCAGTCAGTGACCTGGCCCCGCTGTCGTACGTGTGCAGCAGGCTCCAGTCGTGGCAGGCGGTGAGGCCCCTCATCCAAAGGCGAGGAATGGAGGCAGGTGCAGCTGCGGAGGGGGAGGGGAGGGCAGAGTGGAGCCGGGGGAGCTTTGAGGAGGCGAGGACGATGGCGCTGAGAGACTACGGAGGGGACGTGGGCAGGAGAGTCCCGACCTTGGCAGAGTGTGAGAGTGGCTGCCCAAAGCGCCTGTTCCAGGACTTGTCCGGAGCAGTGCACGAGACGTAGCTGGCGACGCTCTGGGCCAGGGTGGGGGAGGAGCTGGGGGGAGAGGTGGCGATGCCGCAGTTGCAGCGGTTGTCCTCCTTGCAGGGGGAGCACAGCGGCGACTGGCTGCTGGCGCACCCCCACTCAGTCGCAGACAGACTATACATGGGGCCGGAGGACTAGAGGGTGGCTTGCAGGTTCCGGCTGGGTCTGCCCCTCGCGCACGTCCGGCACACTCCGGTCTGCGGCTATAGGGAGCGCTGCGCCATCCGCCCATGCGCCCCGCAGCATGCCCTACGCTGTGCCGAGGGTGGAGCTGCGTTAGCGGCACATGACACCGTGAAGCGGGAGCTCGCGGCGGCCATGAGGGAGAGCGGCATGGGCGGAGTGACGATGGAGCATTCCGGCATCCTCCCGGAGGGGCGCGCGGACATCACGTGTTTGGATCCGGCGACGGGACACTTGCTGGTCCTGGATGTGGTGATAGCTGACCCGCAGCGACCGAGTCTGGGTAGGCAGTCGGTGGAGAGGAGAGGAGTGGTATTGGAGCAGGCGGTACGGGTGAAGGAGGCGAAGTATGGACGGTGGCGGGATGTGGCGGAGAGAGACCGGCTGGTTTTCAGCTTCCCGGCTATGGAAACTTTCGGCGCCTTCTCGAGGGGCCTCGATCGGGTACTGAAGGCCTGCACGGAGGCGACGCAGCAGAGGTTGGTGCGGCAGGGGGGAGTGGCAAGGGTGGCGGCACCAGTGCGGGCCCTCCTCAACCAGCGGGTGGGGGTGGCCCTCCAGCGTGCACAGGCGCAACAGATCCGGAAGAGGGCCATGGCGTGGGCCAGAGACTCGACGTTCGCAGGAGACGAGGCGAGGGCCATCCGGGCCCTCTGGAGGTGGGAGGAGGGTGTTGAGTTGGCAGACATTGCCAGGGTGGCACGAGAGTAGGGAGAGGGGGACATGACCGCCTCGCGGCTCGCATGTGGGCCCCTTGCGTGTGTGGTGGTGGCAGGGCTCTCTTGTGCGGTGCTTTCCCTCTGATCCTTGCATCCTGCTTGCATGTCCAGGACTAGATGGTTGCTCGGTTCCATGCGGGTATGACCCTCTCTTGCATGCAAACATGGCTCGCTCCCTTGCATGTAGACATGACACCCTCTTGCATGTGGACCCAGTTGCATGATGTACCTCGACAGTCCATTTCATTTCATGAGAGCGATATATCTATATCTAGATCTAGATCTATATCTATATCTATATCTATATCTATATCTATATCTATATCTATATCTATATCTATATCTATATCTATATCTATATCTATATCTATATCTATATCTATCTCTATATGTATCTGTATATGTATCTGTATCTGTATCTCTATCTGTATCTGTATCTGTATCTCTATCTGTATCTGTATCTGTATCTCTATCTGTATCTGTATCTGTATCTCTATCTGTATCTGTATCTGTATCTCTATCTGTATCTGTATCTGTATCTCTATCTGTATCTGTATCTGTATCTCTATCTGTATCTGTATCTGTATCTCTATCTGTATCTGTATCTGTATCTCTATCTGTATCTGTATCTGTATCTCTATCTGTATCTGTATCTGTATCTCTATCTGTATCTGTATCTGTATCTCTATCTGTATCTGTATCTGTATCTCTATCTGTATCTGTATCTGTATCTCTATCTGTATCTGTATCTGTATCTCTATCTGTATCTGTATCTGTATCTCTATCTGTATCTGTATCTGTATCTCTATCTGTATCTGTATCTGTATCTCTATCTGTATCTGTATCTGTATCTATATCAGTATCTGTATCTGTATCTGTATCTGTATCTGTATCTGTATCTGTATCTGTATCTGTATCTGTATCTGTATCTGTATCTGTATCTGTATCTGTATCTATATCTGTATCTGTATCTGTATCTATATATCTATATCTATATCTATATCTATATCTATATCTATATCTATATCTATATCTATATCTATATCTATATCTATGTATATGTCTATTTCTATGTCTTTATCTATATCTATATCTATTTCTATATCTATATCTGTATCTATATCTATATCTATATCTATATCTATATCTATATCTATATCCATATCAATATCTATATCTATATCTATATCTTTATCTTTATCTTTATCTTTATCTTTATCTACATCTATATCTTTATCTTTATCTACGTCTATATCTATATCTATATCTATACCTATATCTATATCTATATCTACATCTACATCTACATCTACATCTACATCTACATCTACATCTACATCTACATCTACATCTACATCTACATCTACATCTATATCTATATCTATATCTATATCTATATCTATATCTATATCTATATCTATATCTATATCTATATCTATATCTATATCTATATCTATATCTATATCTATATCTATATCTATATTTATCTCTATGTATATCTATATATATCTATATCTATATCTATATCTATGTTAATAACTACATCTACATCTACATCTATATCTACATCTACATCTACATCTACATCTACATCTGCATCTACATCTACATCTACATCTACATCTACATCTACATCTATATCTGTATCTGTATCTGTATCTGTATCTGTATCTGTATCTGTATCTGTATGTGTATTTGCATATGTATCTATATCTATATCTATATCTATCTATATCTTTATCAACACCTATATCTATATCTACGTGTATACATATAGATATATCTATATGTTTATCTTGATTCATATATACATGTATATGGAAGTTTATTTCTATGGATATCTATATCACCATCTTCTTTCATATGTACATTATTTTTGTTTATTGTTTTTGGCATGCTACATTATACATTCTAAATAATTTTCTGGAAAGAGTTTTGTCTTCGCATGCCGTCTTACTTTTGTGTTTTGCTGATTCCGCGCTAGGGCAATGTTGGATGGTGGTCGACAACGTTGGTTTGTTGAACGACATTTCCAGATCCGATTTTGTCTGTCTAGTTGTACGAGCGAACCCATAAAAGAATGTAGCAAACCCATTTTAAAACCCACTCTTTGCAACTTTTTTTTTAACGCCTTGCACCCAGTTTTGCCCACATGCAGCCTGTACCCCTCTCGCTCTCTCTTCGAATCGGCTCGTGTCAGGATAAAGCACCGCTCCTAATCGGCCTGCCGGTCCAGAGCTGGCAGGCCCAGTCGAAGGCCGTTTCACTCGTGATGTGGACGAGCACATCACATGACCCTGGACCGCCGTTGCAACGTGATTGTGATGTACACGAAAAGGCGATGACCATATGTGTGATGATGGAAAAATACATTCTTAATTGGACATAAATGACATCCCCAGTAGTTTGCATACTTAAAATGCAACAAAATTAGTAAGTAAAAGAAACTTTTGATGTTTGGTCAGGGCGAAATAGCTCGCATATTCACATTCCCGAAGGGCGGACCCTCCTATATCCAAATGCGGAATTTTAAGTCCCCCACATCCACGTACTTAAAAATAAAGAACCCCATATCCGGTGTAGGCGATTTTAACAGTGCCATGTCCATATCGAGCGAAAAAAAAACACGCCATACCAGTATGGCGTACTTTTTCACGGAGGTGGACATGGGGTATTTAATATTTCATTAAAAAGGTACGTTGGTGAATCTGCAATAATTGACTATCCGTTGTTCTTCAATGGCCGGGTGGGGATCAGCGATCATTTGTCGCCCAAAATTGAGACTGTCCAATAGAGTCGGGAGCATGGCTTGATTTGTCAGCGACCCCTCCCTACGCCCAATGTATTATGGGGGGTTAACATTTATGCAAAGGAAACTTGTCGGACTTCCTGTTTGTGTAAACAGTATTCACCAAGGGCTAATCGTCCTTTGACGAAACCCATCCTTCAATTCGGCACTCCCAACGGTAAACCACAGCACGCAAAATCAGCCAGCAGGCCGTCGCTGTCAGTAACCGCCAGCCTGTCCACCGTTGACAAGTCGTCGCTTTCGCGACGTTCCATGCGCCGACTCGAGGCAAGGCAATGACACTCATCGGTTCGGATATCGTGCATGTACGAGGACGCACGACGAATATCCACGAAACCGTGCCACGATGTCTATTTTGTCTATCATACACACGACGCGTGAAGGATTGGCGGGGAGACTATCGCCTTCCAGCGTCCTGTCCAGGGTGTCCGGTGGTCCCGCTTTGGACCCTACTCTCGACCGCTGTCGACAGTAGGGTCCAAGGCTCCGTCATGCTCGTCAGACACCCACCACGCACAGCTGCCGCACGCCATGGACGCGCTTGCTGATGCCTCTGAGCCCGGTGAACCTGGGTATCTAGTGCATTTAATTTCAGTTTTACATGTATTGTACCCAGGTCGTCCAAGATGGCTGCCCAGTTGCAGTGGGCTGCGTCCCGTAGACGTAGGTCAGACGACGCTCCTCTGCTTCCTGAACGTCGTCGTCTCTCACGCCCGCACCTCAACGAGCCAGGTCTCGTGCCCCAAACCCCATCCACCCGAAACCTCGTGTACGACGACCACTTTGAGCATGAGCAACGTGGTCAAGTGCTCCTCATTTCGCCCGAACAAGCAAGAGACACACTGAGGCTGTCTCGCCTGAATCATGTAGATGGTAAAAATTCTGCCCCGTTTTCCCCTTGTGTGAAAATTTTAAGGTTATCCATCTGTCCCGGCACGATGTACCGGGCGAAGAGTAAGGCGCAAGAAGACATCATCGGCCCCAAAGCCTTATCATGGAGTCTTTTTCTACTGTAGTGTGAAGAGGTACGTATTGTTGACATTTTCAGTGCAGAATGTTTTGCCATACATGCCTCGACTTCCTTACAAATTGTGTCACGTGGTATGCAGCTAAAGCGTGTGGACCAGAACACGCATGCAGACGCGGAGGCAAACAAGGAGGGCGTGTTCATGAGGGCATTTGTCGCCCCAGGTGCTACTGTCCTCGTGTTCCAGCACGCACGTCGAATCCTCACGATGGACGGCACGCATCTCAAGAACGGGCACAAACAGGTGCTCCTCATCTGTCAGTTTTTTTACGCCAACGACAGCGCTATGCCAATGGCGTGGGCCATGGTGCAGGGGGAGAATGAAGATAATTGGAAGTGGTTTTTGGAGCAGCTAGCGATCACGTATCCAACGACGGCAGAGAAGGGCATGTTCGTCATTTTAGACCGTGACAAAGGTTTGTTGAATGCCGTGGAGAAGGAGCTGCACGGGGCTCATCACACCTACTGCTGCTACCACTTGCAGTAGAATATAAGGCAGAAGTTCGAGAAGCAAGCTGGGTACTGGTTTTGGCGGCTGGCACATGCTCTCACACCCGCGGAATGGAGGAGGTGTGAAGAACAGCTTCGTGCCATCCACTCCCGCGCTGCAGTGTACCTACTTGGAACGACGGGGTGGGCGGCATCCCGAAGGAGCACTGGACTCGGCTGTACTGTCCACTCGCCCGTGGTGGACACGCCACCTCGAACGCGGCAGAGTCTTTGAACGCCCGTATCATTGAGTGCAGGAAACTGTTTCCCTTCTACTGCTTCGTGTCTCTGTACACATGGGTGCAGCGCTTGCTTGCAGACAGGCGCAAAATCAGAAAATCGTGCAAGGGTCAACTTGCCCCAACACCGGCAAAGCGCCTCCTGAACAGCGGCGTCCTTGCGCACAACTACGACGTCGTCGAGGAAGGGCCCCACAGTTGCAGCGTGACGGGACCCAGCAACAGAACACGTATGGTGAACGTGCAGGACCGGACGTGCACTTGCAGTGCGTGGAAGGAGTGGGGGCAGCCGTGTGCGCATGCATGCGCATTCGTCAACGGCCGTGGGGAGCAAGCCGAGGCACTGTGTGATGTTGGTCTAACACGCATGGCATACAGGCGCACCTACAACTTCCCCATACTTTGCGTCAACCCAGCATCGCTCAAAGTCCCGGAGGGTGTGCTATGGCAGCAGCCAGGACCTAAACGTGGAGCAGGGCGGCCTAAGAGTGCTCGGTGGGACCGCGAGGACAAGCGACACAAAAACTACATCTGCCCCCGGTGCGGCCAGAAGGGACACACAAAGAAAAAGTGTACAAACGAGCCTGTTGTGGCTCCTGCAGCACAGGTAGTAGCCAATGCTCTGAAACGCCGGCTACAACGTGCAGAAGATGCCGTGAGGGCAGAGGCCTACGCTGGTAGGTGGCCTCCAGCTGAGACCCAAGCAGGGAGAGAAGCTACGGCTGCTGCAGCATAAGTTGCTGATGCTGCCACAGGTACACCCAGCAACAGCACAGCTGGTTCACGTGCTGTTGGCACAGCATCACAGAGCATTGTCCTCCTTTCAGACAACAGTCCAGGGACCAGCGTGTTGGGGATAGGCGCAGGCTGGGGATTGGCGGGGCAGGCGGGGCAAAGGACCACCAGTGAAACAGCAAGCAGAGTTGCTGCTGCAGCCTCGGCAGTCGTTGCAGCAACTACAAGGGCAACAGGAACGGCGAGTCGTGCAACTGACGACGCTGAGTACGACCCCGAGGCAGTAGGCTATGAATCTGCGCAGGAAGAGATATACAACCCTGAACGGCACGTTCTAAGTGACTCGGATGATGAGGATCCCGAGGACGGCGACCATTTCGCTGACACACAGCAACAGAGGGAGTGGGAGGCAAGAACAGTTCGTGAACAGCAACAAGCATGTGTCATGGACGGGTGGGAGGATTGCGCAGAGGAGTGGGATGACGAGCCCGATGTCTTGTAAGAGGTAAGTTTGTCTTGTTGTTGCAAAACGTGGTGAATAGTGCTGTTCATCTCTGACATCTTCAGGGTTACTCATTCCTCCACTTCTGTCGCCATGTGTGTGTTTCAGGTCACGTCCAAGATGGTTTAGGGTTGAAGCACACGTGCTCACAACAGCAAGGACCAAAATGGAAGAGGAGGAACTTGCCTTACCTCCTCCACTGGGTCCACAAGGGTTGTCAGAGGGCCTAGGTTTTGACCAGGAGGACTGTTGCAGGGCCAGCAAGACTAGGGGGGTAGTGCAGGTGGGGTAGGGTGCTTGTCATGGGGTGATGGAAGCCAGAGTGTTTTTGCATGTGTTGAATAGAACTGTCCATGATCCATGTTGTCTAGTGAAGAAGTGTTAAACCGTTGCTTAAGTGACTGCAAACCGTACACATAATGACAATATGAAAACATGGAATTGCGCTGGAGGAATTGAACGAAACGAGTGTGTTCAATGTAGGTATAAAGGACGTGGATTGCCCTGAGGATCATTCTCTTCAACACACCTTCAGTTTAGTCTTCTCACTAGCACACCGGCAAAGACAACCATGGATTCGGTGACTTCTTTCCTGGCTGGAGCCAGAGCGACATACATCCTCATGACATGGAAGGATTGGATACCAAGGCCAGTACACATTGTGAAGATGTACATGTGTCCATGTCAACATGGAGCGTGTCAAAAAGCAGACAGTGCGTGTGAGGAGAAGCAGGAAGATGTCTTCTACGACGTGGAGGACTGTGACGTAGAGAGCGCTGACTCTACGTTGTCGGACACGGAAGATGATGTGCAGTTTGTTGACTGCTACCCTGATGATTGCTGTATGACAAATAACTTGTGTCCTGCCAGTGAGATCATGGCCTGGATCCATTCTTTGCCACCCACGGTCCAGCGATGGTTGGTCAGTGGACGGCCAGGTCCATTCATCAGAGGCTGTGCACACTAAGTGCGTTGGAGCACGATAATGGATTTTCAATGCATTTTCAATACCTGATGTGCAAGTGATAGACACAATGATGTATTTGAAAAGGCCTGGATGTGGTAGTCATTGGCACTCTGTGTGATATGTGCAGTGGGGATGTTGTGAATAATCCCATAAATATGTTAATCGTGTACCCAACAGAACGCACCAGTACATGTTCAACATTACACGTAGAAAATGGAAGACAGATGTGCAATAACAAACATGTACTCATATGAACATAGCATGTGTTGCGGATGGACGCTGAGACGGCGCTTAGGCAGTGGACGCATTTGGGCATCCGGTTATAAAAAGAAAAACATTTATGACAATGTAACCATGGGGTCACATACGCGACAGTGTGATGGGATGCATCTGCACCCATGGCTGCCAATCACTTTTCGCGAACACTGGGCGGCTGCTTGGAGCCCCCATACCCACAATCCAACACATGGCGTGAGGACTAGGAGGGTCATGGTCATACATGGCGTCCCATGCAGCCTTCACGTTGCGCCATGCAGCCTCGGCCTCGTCACATGTTGGTTTAGGTGGAACAGGAATGTCCACACCCCATGGACTGCGTCGACTGTGTTCGATGTCACCCCAGCCGAGCATGGGAGGGAGTGGCCGATCTACGGACATTCGGTCCATGTCCATAGTGGACAACTGGGACCCTATCGCGCAAGTTACGCGAACAACCGCATAGTCATCGGTGAAAACCACGGGTTTCAACGTTCAACCAAGGTCCTTTGACGCAGTCAGCAAGGGTACGCAGCAATGCGTTTTGTTCGTGGCGGTGGGCGATGAAACGACCTATCGCGATAGTCAGCAGTAGACATTGAGACGACCAATCACGCTTGTCAGTGGCGTTCGTCAAAACTTTCTCGATCGACTGTTCACATAATTGAATTCGAGTCATTGCGTCGTTTCGCGGCATATACAAGTGGGTTCGATTCGAGGCTCGCGAGATTGTGCTTTCATATGCAATACAAACTCCCCACCCACCCCGAAAGGATGTCGTCCGTATGTCTCGCGAGCACATACAACCACATGTCGACACAATCGGCGTTGTCCGTATTGAGAGGAGGTCGCCTGTACCATTGTCGTATAGTTGTCAGGTGAATTCGCCTCCTGTCGGAGGCGCACCGCATAACCGCCGATACGGCTGGGTTCCGTTCACAATGAGTGCATGACAGCGTGCACTTCGGTGTGGACACATGGTTGTTAAATTGAAATGTTGTGGACATTACATTCTTTTTTACGTGGTATGGCAGACGAAAAGTTCTCGCTGTATGGATATGGGGTAGTTAAAGAGCGATACATGGATATGGGGGATCTATCGGGAAATCGATGGGTATATGGTCACACCCCTGTGTTTGGTCATGTGAAGGAATAATGAAGTTGAACTGAATAAAATGTCATGTGAAAACGATAAAAAGTAAAACAAAAAAAATGCCTAGTACCTAGTTTTTCACAGTGATTTGTACTAGAACGGTGTAGCGTGTGTTTCTTCCCGACACTTGGCACGGCCTACATGATCCGAGGCGCTCCAGGAGAAGTGGGTATAGAAAGTGTTTTTTTTTTTGGTGTAAAGTGAGTACCGTGTTCATTTTATGCGAAAATGGCCCGGAGTAAATTTGGAGGCCCAAGCAGTGGGTATAGTAGAAGGGCATAATAATCCTTTTACCCAATCTGCGAGGGGGTTGGTGACGCCCTACCCAACGAACAAAAAATATTGATGCCCTGCCCAACGACTTACTTAACAAATAGGACTCTCCTGCCCACTCGTTTCACCATGCTCGATCAGCGGCATGCGCCGCTGATCGAGCGAAGGGAGGTATGGGGCATGTCCACCCTCCTCGCGATTCTCGCTCTCACGCGAAAATCGCGATCGAGCGAAAACGTCCGTTTTCGAAATCCAGCGGAAACGCTCCTTTGTTTCCCCTCACACGCAAAACCTTCTAGTTTTAACATTCGAACCGTAATCAAATCACACACAAAATTACATTAGGGGTTTAGGGTTTTATTTTTGCGCGGGCTTCTTCTGGGCCCCGCGGCAGCGGGGTCAACAAGTTCCCTTTCAACGGATGGGGAGTCTCGGACCCCCCTTGCAAACCATATGCAAACCCCCACGATGAAACTTCACCAACCCCTTGAATGAGGGGTTTGTGAATGTTCAGAGATATTAATGATGTCAGAATGTCTGCATTACATCTCATGCAACGTCGACATACTCTGATTTTGCGCTGTTTGTGGGTAAAAAGTCAATATTATCAGGTCTCTGGGTAGGGGAGTATTATTATTCCAAACGCAAGGCAGAGTAGTTTTATTATTCTTAACTCCGGGCTGGGTATACACGCAATCGAATTTTGTGGGTAATTCCTACATGTGCCCATAGTGGAATTAGGCCGCCCTAAAAAAGAGTTGATGCAGGAGATCAGCTTCATGCGGTTATCCTCGCACTTCGCTGTTGTGGTTGTACATGACATGCCATCAGATGGCATGTCACGTGCATTTTATTTTAGCTGCCCTGAACGATCTCATTTTATGGGTTCGAGAGTTAAAAGTATCAAAACATGCCTCACCCCTGAAGTCGTGTACCGTACTGAAATCGCATACCCATGACACAGTCGCATCCAATGCCGGATGCTGCAGGCTCCGTCACCCTCATGCAGCGCAGGCTGCATCCAGCCGTCCACGCCAGTGGCGTGGGCATCCAGCCGTCCACTGGTGTGGGTTGCCAAGCCGATAGGGACCCAAACCCGGAAACACGACAGCCGAAGAAAAAAGAGAATTTTAACCAAACCTGCCCGGCTCTCCCCAGTCGTCCAAGCCTGCGCTGCTGCTCCGCCTCACCACCACAACCCAAACCAACCCACCTCTCCACACCACACCCAAACCACAATCTGAGGCTCAATAAAATGCTTTTTTCTTCTCGCCAGTCTCCATCCATCTCCCGTCCGAAGCTCCATTCAGCCGCACCCACAGCTCCGGCCACACCCCACTGTCGACCCAAACCCTTTGGGCCCCCTCGATCCCCCGGTCGTGCTTACCTGTGATCCACCCTCCCCGCCGTCGCACTCCGCTGTAACGATCTACCCCGCCGCTTCAGCTCTGTGATAGACTTCTCCCGCTGCTGGCCACTGCCGTCCCCTAAGCCCATCAGCCCTCAGCCCTCAGCCCTCAGCGGCCACTCTCGTCCAGTCGTATCGAACCCTTTGGCCCCCTCGGCCCTCCCGTCGCTGCATCTGACATCGCCCCTCCCGCTCGCTCCTCCCGCTCGCTCCTCCCGCTCGCCCCTCGCACTCAGTTCGCCCCTCCCGTCCCCCTCTCAGCCACATCC
>SZWC01007192.1:30209-84734 GCA_023375785.1 Penium margaritaceum | reverse complement strand
ATGGGGGAGCTGCTTCTTACCCGGGTGCTGATCCTTAGGGGGCCACCGTGCCGGTCTTGACCGTGCATCGGTGAGTAGCCGCCCTCGGTTATTCCGAGAGGTCGGGCTCGACCCCCGGGTGGCGGCTCTTGCTCACCCGAGCTCTACGCTCGTGGTGAGTGAGTGCTCACCGGTACTTGTCTCGCTCGCTCCCCATCTCCCTCACTTGTCTTGGTTGAGTGTGAGATATTGCAAGCAAGTTACCGTTTCTATGGTGTGTCTGACTCGTTGATGGTTGACGCGTACACTCACCTCACCAAACATGGGCTAGACAGTCTATGCAACTTCCTAGCAACTACTGGTATCAGAGCAGTGAGTTTCCTCTCTCACCGCTTCGCGATCCCGGGCCTTCGAGTTTCCGGCCGCCTTCTCCCATGGCCCTCGCATCACTTCCGCTGTTCCCGAGGCAACTGCGCGCATCCACACCGCGCCAACTCGCAGCAATCATCTGAGCTGTTGCGTTCACCACCCTCGACGTCTCTCGACGGGTGGTTGTGTCCCGGGACCCAGTGGATTCCGCTCGTTTGCGAATACTCTACTCGTCGTCAGTGACCGGAGTTTCATCTGGCCTTCGCACTGTGCTCTACCGTCTTGCGTATCTTCGCAGCCGCTCTTGGCCGCCCCCACGGTTGTCCGTGGTCTGTAGGCGCACCGCTCGCCTCTCTTCATTACTGTGAGCTGTCGGTGTCTCCCCGGTACCTCGCATCTCTCCCGACCGTCCCACTTATCTCCGCAGCTGCTCTTTGCTGCTCTCGAGGTCGTCTACAGTGTGTGTACGCACCGTTTGCGTCCTCCCTATTCTTGGCCGCAACTTGTTGTAGCCTGCTGCCCTCGTGTGTCCCTCTCTCCTCTCCCATTCTTTCCTGGCAGCATACTGCCTCAGGTGCACGCAGTTGGCAGCTCTCTCAGCATTGCCTTACGGACACCCCAGGGTTTACAACTTCTGTGATTCCTCTTCCTGTCCCTCATTGAGGGTCCCAGGCTTCACCCGGATTCTCCTCTACCCTGAGCTGCGTGCACAGCCTTGTCTGTCAACCTGGATTCTCCACCACACGACGGACCCCCTGACGAGGAGCTTGACTCCCCTCGGACTGCTGCACGTCACGCTGACGACGGGAGGGAGGAACCTAGGGACTCCTACCCGCCTCCGCCTCCAGACAACGACACTCTCGTCTGGTTTCGCATGCTTGACTCCAACTACTGGCAAGAGGACCTTGAAAGGGCAGCTGTTGCACGAGAGGAGGAGATTAACAGACAGGTTTACACGGCAGACGACCTGCCACCGTCCCCTCCTCGTTCTCCAATCATGCAACCTGGAGTTGGCACTCCACCCGTCACATCTGCATCTACCTCCAACACCACAGCCAGTCCCTCCCCTGCTACCGCCACACCTGCTGAACCATCTCCACCTCCAGAGGTACCGGGTGTCATCCCGTTGCTGCCAGTGCACACTAACTCTATTGGCCTCGCAGGTGCAGTACTTGACGCAACAGCAGGGGCCGCAGCGACCTTCGCTACAACTTCTCGTGCTTGCAGGGCACCCACTCAAACTACCGTGGGTTGTGCATCGGAAGCCTACGCTCACGCACTTGCATCTCTCACAATGCTTGTAGCTGCCGCTACAAACATAGCTACTCAGGTCACAGCCGCAGCAGCCTCTGTCGCCATTGCAGCCTCATCTGCTGCGGACGCCACATCCGCCGCCCTCGGCTCCATCCGCGCCTCCACCGCAGCAGCCGTCCTCATTCCCACTGGCTCTCCGCGCCAGCTGACTCCACACGTCGTTACAGGGGTCCTCGTTGCATCTGCATCTGCGGCAGTGGCTGGAGCCACTGTCACTGGCTTCCTGTGCCTCATAGTGGCGCTTGCAGGGTGGGTAGCAGTGCTCTTCTCCTCGGCAACTGCGGTGGTGGCCCCTCTATTCACTCTGCTGCACCGTCACCAGTTTGGTGAGACCGTCTCTCACTCTACATCCCAAGCCTCTCTTCCTCTTACCCCTCACTCCTAATAGCATTCTTTGCACTAGCATTCTTACACTCTCATCATGCCAGGACCAGATGACAAGCTTGAGGTCCTCCAGGCCGCCCTTAGCGAAGCACAGGCTGAGCGCCGAAAGGCACATGATGAGCTTGATCGTGAGCGCGATGCACAGCAGGAGTTAGCCGCAAAGGTAGCAGCATTAGTTCTAGAGCGTCTTCGTTCTGTGCCGGGCTTTGCGGCAGCCCTTCCCGCTGATCCATCAGGATCTGCAGACTCATCAGCGCCACCCGCTGGTGGTGCTGTTAATTCCTCCTCCCCATCTGTCACAGCTGCAACCGCCTCTGTTCGTACTCTCCCACCAGCGCGACAAAAGGATTTTGAAACACCTCCACCGCAATTCACCTCCAAACTCACCTTCACATCTTGGGAGACACGCTTCAGTACGTGGGCTCAAGGTGAGCTGCTGTGGGAGTACTACGCACCCGTTAAACCATCTTTTGTGCCGCAGCCTACAGAGGCTGCACGTGCTATGCGGGCCCTCATTAACGCTGGTCCTGAGAGTCTCCTTGATGATATCGGGACTTACAATGCAGACCCCATCCGGGGTACCACTGCTGACCCAGTTCGTGCTTATGCACTCATCCGCCGTCGCAAAATTGTCACTGGGCATGCCGCCCAAAGTGCACTCACTGTCCAATTTAACACGTTGCAGATGCGGGCAGACGAGACAGCGGATGAGTACTAGGCCTGCAGCCTTCGATTGCTGCGTGACCTGGGCAAGGCTGCACCAGGACCTCTCTCCGCATGTCTGTCCATTGTGGCTGGCCTTATCCCTGAGTTGTCTGACCTATACCTCCATGTCTCTCAGGCAGAACTTGAACGCCTTGCCTCTACACCAGTCCCTGCTGATTCCCCACCAGGAGTTGGTCCCCTCTTTGACTTCACTGCTGCACGTCTTACTGACTGGTGGAACTCTCTCCAGAACAAGCGGCTGCATCGCGCCACAATGGCAACTGTCACTACCTCCTCACCCTCTGCCTCTACTGTAGCATCCTCCACCGTCTCCACCCTTCAGGCCTCGACTCACTCAACACAAGCACCCGGCCGCGGTGGGCACAACAATTCTCACCCCGGTCGTGGTGGTGCCCGTGGGGGCAAAGGACGTGGGGGAGGACGTGGCGGCAGGGGCTCCAATTCCTCCGTTGCTGATGTCACATGTTGGAACTGCGGCGCCACCGGTCACTCAGCCCCTAAGTGTCCAGCCCCCCGCAACGATGCGCGCCTCGCCTCCTCCATGTGCGCTCATTGGGCCCGCACCGATGTCGCTGCCTCCTCTGCTGCTGCCGCAGCCACAGTCTCATCGTCCTCATCCTCCCCATCAGCCTCTGCCCTGTCCACCACACTAGCACCACTTCAACCCTCAGCGCCAGCCCCCAGTCCGTGGGGCTGGGTACCACCACCAACTAGTCCCCCGTACTACGGGCCGCCATCATCCCACTACTCTGTCCCTCCTTGGCCCCGGGACGATGGCCACCACTCCGACCGCTCATCTGACCGCTTCTGCGAGCGCTCCTCTGATCGCCGAGACGAAGAACGTGCTCTTGAGCGTCGCTTGGCTGAGCTTCTTCACCTTCGCTCCCAAGGAGGTGAGAGTATGAGTGGCCAGTCTCGTGTCTCTGTTTGTGAGTCGGATGTCACTCTCCGTGGTTCCGCGTCTGGTGGTGTGCAAGGGGAATTGCCTGATGATCGTGCATGGATTGAGCACTGGCAGTCTCATACCTTATCCACACGTCTTGGACAGTCTGTCTCTTCCCTTGCCCGTGGTACTCGTGCCTCGCCTGGCCTCTGGATCATTGATTCTAGGGCCATGCATCACATGACATATTGTCGTTCCTCCTTCGTGTCACTTGGGCCTGTTCAGTCAGTACGGTCAGTTAGGACCGGCTCTGGCCAGCTTCTCCTTGTTCAAGGTGTTGGTGTTGTCCGCTTTGTTGGCCCTGGCGGTACCATCTATCTTCCCGATGTCCTGTATGTCCCTGACCTTGAGGTCAGTCTGCTCTCGGTAACCACCCTTGACGATCAAGAAATGGACTTCTCGTCCAGCCACGGTCTTGCATCCATCTCTCTCCGTTCCTCTGGTCGTGTTGTTCTCCGCGGTGTCCACTGCGATCGTCTGTTCCGAGTGCCTCTCACGTTGCCCTCACCTTCCGCTGCATCTTCCTTCGTTCATGTCACTCCATCCCTGTCCCCTGATCATGCTAACCTCCTGCATCGTCGCCTCTGTCACATTCATACTGCCGCCATCCAGCGCCTCCTCCGCCTTCAACCTGCCTATGGCCTTCACCCTGTCACTTTCTCGCCTCCCTGCACATCCACATGTCTTGACTGTGCCAGTGGCAAAATGCACCGCTCACCCTTCTCCACCTCTGATTCCACCACCACGCACCCGCTTGATCTGGTACATGCCGATGTCATGGGCCCTCTGCCTCATGATTTCCTTGGTGGCCTTGGACGCTATGTCCTGTGTCTCACTGATGATTACTCTCGCTACCGCTGGGTCTTTGCCCTTCGAAACAAAAGCGACGTCACGGAAGTCCTTGAATCCTGGCTCCCGCAGGCCGAGCGGGCTTGTCTCCGGTCTCTGCGTGTCTTTTGCAGCGACCGTGGTGGTGAATTCTTTGGTCCAACATCCCGTTTTCTTGAGTCTCGCGGCGTGCGTCTTGAGTCCTCTGCTCCCTACACGCCTCAGCAAAATGGCGCGTCCGAGCGCTGGAATCGCACCCTTGCTGATGGGGTTCGCTCTTTGCTCTCTGCCTCGGGTCAGTCTCCTCTATTTGCCTTTGAAGCCATGTCCTACATGACCTGGGTATGGAACAGAATCCCGCATGGACCACTTCCCCACACTGTCACTCCTTTTGAACGCTGGACTGGTCTTCGCGCTGATCTCCGTCTTGCACGAGTGTGGGGGTGCCTTGCTTCCGTCTGGGTGCCTATCGACCAGCGGGACGGTAAGCTTTCTCCTCGTGGTCGCCTTTGCGTGTTCCTTGGTGTCTCTCCCTTCTCCAAAGCTTGACGCTTCTGGGATCCTTCCCGCTGCCTGGTCATTGAATCCCGTGATACTCTGTTCTTCGAACACCTATTTGAGCGTGACTCCCCCCGCTTCGGCGGGCCTCTCACTCCGCCCGTTCGGGGTGGGGGCGGTCGTCTGTCCTCTGGGCCTCCTGTTCCCTTCTCAGGGCGTCCTTCTGTCCCTGCTGTCCCTTCTCCCTCCGATCAGCGTCCTCTGTTGTCTGCCTCTCCAGTGGCCTCAGTCCCCTCCACTGCTCCATCGGCCCCCTCACTTAGCCCATCTCCTGGCTCTCCTACCGTCTCTCCCGCTGTATCGTGTTCCTCTTCTCCCCCTGGCTGCACCTCTCCGTCGTCCCCTGTCGTCCCTGTACCAGCTCCTGTCTCTCCTTCTTCTCTTGTAGTGTCTCGTCCCACTGTGTCCTCCTCCTCTACGACCGTTCCACCAGTTTCTCCCTACACGCGTGGTGGACACCTGCGGGCCCTTCCCTCGCAGTCACACCCCGTTGTCTTTGGCGACCCTGGCCTTCGGGCTCTTGGTCTCACCACCTTTGGCCTGTCTACAGCAGCGTCCGTCATGCACCCCAGCACTGCCCTTGGCTACTCCCTGGTTGAGCATGAATTTCACTCTGCTCTTTCGTCGTCCGTCGCTGTGTATGTTGCCTCGTGCTTTGCTACCGCTGGTCTCTCTCCTCTTCCCCCTGAACCTGTGATGGTACAGGCAGCACGTGCGGCCACTGACTCAGTGGGAACAGGCCATGAAGGCTGAACTCGATGCATTGTCAGAGCACAGTGTATATGAGCTAGTTGATTTACCACCAGGCCGCAAAGCTGTTTCTTCCAAGTGGGTGTATCGACGTAAGCTCAACCCAGATAACACCGTGGAACGGTATAAAGCGCGTCTCACCGCAAAGGGGTTCTCACAGATCCCAGGTGTGGACTTTGACGAGACTTTCGCACCTATTGGTCGCTACACCACTGCCAGAGCGCTGCTCAGTCTAGTTGCCCAGCATGACTGGGAGCTGGAGCAAATGGACGTCAACAATGCCTTTCTGCATGGCAAGCATGATGAGGAAATCTACATGGTGCAGCTACCTGGATTTTCGGATGGGACAAACGGTGTGTGGCGGCTGCGCAAGGCCCTCTACGGGCTCAAGCAGTCACCCCGCTGTTGGAACCAGGAGATAACGGCAACCTTGGAAAAGGGCGGCTTCAGAAGAAGCCCAGTGGATCCCGCTCTGTTTCTCAGCCCTCCGTCACAGCCACTGGTCGCCATCCTGGTATATGTTGACGATCTTCTCATTGCATCTCCCAGCACCTCCGCTGTCAGTGCTGCCAAGTCCCTTCTCCAAGCAGCGTACAAGATGAAGGATCTGGGACCCGCTCGTGTCTTCCTGGGCATGGAGCTCAAGCGAAATCGTGCACGCCGCACTCTCCACGTGCACCAGGCCGCGTATATCCGCAGTCTGGGGGAGCGGTTCAGTCCGCTCCTCACTTCCATTCCCACCGCCTCTACGCCCATGACCCCAGCTGGACAGACGCTACTGAAGTCATTGGACCTCTCCAAGCTAGGGGAGACAGTCAACGTGACTGACTACCTCAGAGTCATAGGGTCACTGATGTACCTTACCACCACCACTTGTGCTGACGTGGCCTTTGCGGTCAACTTCCTCTCACAATTCTCTCAATGTCCACGCGAACGGCACATGGAGGTTGCCCTGCGAATTGTTCGCTACGTTCTTTCCACACCACGTGTTGGCCTCTTCTTTCGTGCTCAGCCTTCTCTCGTGGTTGATGGGTTCACTGATAGTGACTGGGCACATGACACTGATGCATGCAGCCGCACGGGGTACATCTTCTTGATTGAGGGCACTGCAATTTCCTGGAAAAGTGGCAAGCAAGGGTGTGTGGCACGCAACACTGCTGAGGCTGAGTATGTTGCTCTTGGTGCAGGCACGTGTGAAGCTATTTGGCTGTGTCACCTGCTGCAACAATAGCGCGTTTCCATTCACTGCATCACTCTGTGCTGCGAAAATCAGAGCACAAAAGTCATTGCTGAAAATAGTGGCATGCATCACTCACGCACCAAACACATCAATGTGGAGCATCACTTTGTTCGTGAATGCATTGCTGCTGGAATTGTCCAAATCGCATAGGTGGATACCAAGTCGCAGAGAGCGGACTTTCTCACTAAGGCCCTCAGCCGAAATGTCTTCAAAGGTGTCATTCACTCTGTTGGTCTCATCAGTCCGCATGACCCAGGATGACTGTCAGTGTGTTCCTTCTGTCTCCGATCATCTCCTTGTAATTCTCTTGTGCCTGTGTGGAGTGCGTGTCTGCGGGTCATGGGGGAGTCTTGAAGTTTGTCAGGCCACTCATAACTCTATGCCCTCTTGCCTCTCACATCCTGCACACATTCTGTACAGATTGAATGACAATGGTCTCACCTGGGAAGACGCCCTACATGCCCACTCTGGATGAAGCTGGTGGCGTTCCAGGCTGCTGCTGCTGCTGGACCCAGGAATCACCATAAACGCAAATGAGACCATTGCATGTCGTTGTAAACTTTCTATGTGTGTGATGCGGTAGATGCTAGGGACGTACACTCTCACTGCCGTACCCTACAGCATCTTGTCTTGATTTGCATGTAATGGGGGAGCTCCTTCTTACCCGGGTGCTGATCCTTAGGGGGCCACCGTGCCGGTCTTGACCGTGCATCGGTGAGTAGCCGTCCTCGGTTATTCCGAGAGGTCGGGCTCGACCCCCGGGTGGCGGCTCTTGCTCATCCGAGCTCTACGCTCGTGGTGAGTGAGTGCTCACCGGTACTTGTCTCGCTCGCTCCCCATCTCCCTTACTTGTCTTGCTTGAGTGTGAGATATTGCAAGCAAGTTACCGTTTCTATGGCGTGTCTGACTCGTTGATGGTTGACGCGTACACTCACCTCACCAAACATGGGCTAGACAGTCTATGCAACTTCCTAGCAACTACACAGTTGTCGATTGGTCGAAACTTTGTGTAGTGTGTGCCGCATCTGAAAGCTAATAAAGAGAGTAGCCCCTGGTGATGGTTTGTCCGTGAGATTACCGCGTGGCCCAACAAGGCAGAATGTTTAATGATATGACAAAGCACATAAGGTTACATTTCTTTCTTCAAAATGATGGATGAACCAGCTTGTTTCTCACTGACACTTGGACTGCAAACAAACGAACCTACTCCCATTCAGAATACCATGTTAGTTTTTTGCGCATCTCTCATTGTGCTCTGTTGTGTCCTCCCGGCTTGTGTACATCGGCGTGCAAATGACAGACGGCGAGACTCGACGCTGCTGGAGTGTCGTCCAGTGGAGCCGACACACGTTGAGGCCTACACGCAGTTTGCTGGAGCCTCCTCCCTCCGGCGACATGCTCAGCTCCATCGGCAGGCCTCCTCGGCAGTTCTGCAGCCGGCGGTCACTACCACTGCAGATGCTGTCTACATGCGTCCAGTTATGGATCTGATTGCACCACTACGTCTACAGCATCATGCTCTGCTTAGGGTCCAAGTCTCATGTTAATCTGACACTGTTGTCATTAGGGAGTAGTGTAGGCGCTGCATGGGTGTAGGCCATAACTCCCCGCTGTTATTTTTCGAGGTGATTCTGAACGAGTTGGAAATATTTAGGGCATGCAGGCCCATGCAAAAACGAACATGAGCTCTGTGTGTGAGTGCAATGCAAAACGGCAAAAAATTGGCCAAGTCTGGGACACATAATATGAAAGAACAAGGAGAGATTACAAATGAGCCCGTAGCGGGCTTATGTAGGGGCGCCGGCAGCTAGCCGCATCGGGCCCGGTCACCCCCGCTGAACCCAAACAAATCAACAGGTAGAAGTTCTACCTGCTGTGGTAGAACACACTGCATTTACCATAAGAACAACAAAGGTGGTCTCCTCGAGGCACCGGAACAGCTCTCCGAGTGCCCGGGTCTCGACCACCAAGAAAATACGAGAAGTGCCAGAAAAACTCAAAATATGCGTCCAGACATCCAAAACGACTTTCCGAACATCGGAAGCCCTACAACAACCATCGGGTCTCCTCGTCGCATCGGTACAGTCCACCGGGTGCGCATGTCTCAACCCACCAAGAAAACTCTCCTACCTCCCAACAAGCCCACACGGCTGCCGGAACGCATCGACCGCGTCTCGCCGGCGCTGTCGTAGGTACTGGAGAAGTCTCGGAACATTCCGGAGGCCCGTCGTGTCGACACACCCTCCTCTACCATGTACCACCATCGTGGGTATATGGATAATCCATCGGCGTCAGTCGTGACAGATTGGAAGCCACACAAACCAAAACTCCCCCTAGCTGACATAGTCGTCCACGCCAGAACAGATGAACGAATGCATGGAACAACAACGTATGCCAAACCACAATCTGCACCAGTCAACCACACACAAACACATCTGCTACCCATCTAATGTCTCCCTAGACACTAGCACATTCCACCAAGTGTCTGGGTCTCGACCATGAGAGGAGTGATGCACACGCGCACAAACCAGTGTAATGCATATCATACACATGTCAGACGACAAGAGGGTCTCCTCGTGACACAGGCGGTACCAATGCCCGGGTCTCGACCGCTACGAACAACCCAACAGGTGTCCGTATGCCGGCCACAATAACATCATCAACCAACAGACAAGATCATGGGAGGATCTCCTTGTAACACGGGTGCAAGTCACCACGTGTCCGGGTCTCGACCACCATGAGCAATCTAGCTCGCATGCACATGCCACACGCAGTATAGCCGCACACCAAGACACACAATCACATGGTCTCCTCGTGATACTGGTACAACCCACCAAGTTTCCGGGTCTTGACCAATAGAGTTCTACGATCCACGTGTAGCTGCGCAGGCACGTGGCATGAGCCACACGCCGGGTGCTATCGCATGCTCATAGCAGAGCATGGACCCCTCGCCATGCATCTCCCATGACGTCGTGTCAGGTCGAGGTCCACACAACACTCCCCTTGGGCAATCAACCTGGCGGCGAAGTCCTCGATGGAGATGTTGATACTTTAGGTGAACAGCTCCTGGGCGATGAATCATGTGGTCTTTTCATCATGTAGAGATAACCTCCCCTGCCATACACAAGTCGGCTCGTACCCTCGAAGATGAAGTGGTGTCTCCGGCTACGACTCCTCGCGTTGCTGCTGCATCACCTGGAGTGTACCAGTCCTCGCGTGTCCGCCAAGGGTCCCAACTCACAGTCTCTCCTCTCTCCGCTCTACCGCGATGCATTTGTGTACGCTAGAGGAAAGGGAATGGACGAGGAACACGCGAGCGTGGATGAAGTGGCGGAGCTGGCCTCCAAGGCGGGAGAGAACACCCTAAGGCACAGGGGTGTACCGCGAGAAGAGGAGGGCTGGAGTGACGAACCAGATGACCACTCATGGACGAAGGTGACGATGGAGTAGCTAAGTCGGATGGATAAAGGTGCGTGATGGCAGCAGCAGAAGGAGGAGCGATGACGGACTCGACAAGAACGACGATGACAGAAACTGAAGGTACGCTCAGCTCTCCTGTGGTAGTGTCTCCAACGGACGTCATACTCGGAGCTGGTACAAGATCCTCCCTGAGTGTGGGTGTGCCAGATGTTGGTGGCGTAAAGCTCGCGCCGATAGGAGTGATGCTCCCCTCCTCTGAGAATTGCTCACGCGCTGCCATCGCCTCCCGCTGCAGCATCACTACACGCTCCTGTAGGTCAGCGTAATCTGCCTCGGACATGTGGAGGTGGCCCATGTCTGCCTCGCGTAGGACTAACTCTGCCTCACTGGATGCTGCACATGCAGACTACATAACTCGTGAGTACAGCTCTATCTGCATCTCTGCTGCTGAAGATGATGGAGCCGGTGCTAATGCATCCACTTGGGGATCAACTGAACTCGCAATGTGCTGAGACGCTGGAACATCGGATGCAGCTGCAGGTGTCGTATCCACACCACAGCTTGTGTTTGTCATACGAGGTGGAATGATCGGTCGCATGCCGAGAGAGAAGGAGGAGGAGTTGTCAGAGTCTGTGGAGCATGTGGAAATGTCGATCATGCAGGTATTGCCACTCTTAGCGTCGATGTGATCAGCGAGGTCACCAACAGGTGAACACAATAGGGCAAAACTGAGCTCCTGCTGACGAGGTGACTCCATCCGCATGTACGGATCTGCTCCAGTGTCCTCGACTAGCGTCGTAGTGGACACAGGTGTGTAGGAATCCGGCTCAACAATGTCGGTCAAGGCGACTAGCAAGCGTAGCTGGTGCTCACGCAACGTCTCGCCAGGAAGGCTGGTCACTGTCACCTGCTCGATAATGGAGTGAGGACCACCACCTGACTCCTTCATGTGTGCCGCTGCTCCGTCGTGTGTACCGGAACCCGTAGACTCTGGGAACATGGGCGACTCCTCATGCTGAAGCTGGTCCTCGGATAGCGCGAATGACATGGTGGAGTCCGCTATGTCTGCTGCAGTACATGTCCCAGTAAAATCTCTCAGAATTGTTGCTCTCACAAATGCCTCAACATGTAAAAGACCAGATGGCCGACTCTGCTCATGCACTATGACCGCTTTCGGGCTAGTGTGAGCCTCATGTGCCAACGCCCCCGGAAGTCCGTATGGGGCATCCCGATCCGCACGATACTCCTGTGCCACCACCGGGCCGCTACCGGTCGAAGTCACGAGTGGCACCGCCCAGACACTCGGGACCAACACTCCTCCTGATGCAACCTGCTTCTGTAGAATGTCTGGCTCCTGCCCCAGCATAGATGTTGACCTCGATGACATGCACAATTCAAGTACTACAACCTCCGCCGGACTGGTGTGAGCCTGCTGCACACACTCCCCCAAAACTCCGGTAGACCCATCACGATCCATACGGGACTCTTGTGTCACCGCTGGACCTCCACCTGTCGAAGCCGCGAGTGGCACCGCATAGGGACGTCATGCCTGCACTCCTCCTGATGTCACCTACTGCTGCGGAAGATCTGGATCCAGTCCGGACATGGAAGTCAAGCTCGATGACAGGCAAGTCACCACTATGAACGCCATGTCGGGATCAGACTCCACGTCATGTGCTATCACCGTATCATCTGAGTCTGCCTGAGCTGACGCTCGGGCACCACAGCCTGGCGCGAGTGCGGATCCTGACGCTACGGTCACAACAGATAGGCAATAGATGATGACCACACTTCCCCTCGACAGGTACCGCAACGGAAGCCGAGGAGGTGGAGGGTGTATCAAAACCAGTGCGATTACGACGTGCAGAGCGCTGACGTCGATGCCGTAGGGACACACGATTGGAATGACTGCATGAAGACATGTCATCGCGAGGTGGCGTCGTGGTTGTAGCAGAGTGGAGGATCGAAAGGATGGTGGCAGCCTGGGACTGGCCGAGAGGTGGAGCTCAAGGGACACCATCGGATGAGGAAGAAGAAGAGGATGAAGAAGATGAGATCAAGGAGGCCATCGACGAATGAGTAGCAGAAGCACGCTCGGTGACGACGAGGTCACAAAGCCACTGGACCATCTGTCTCAGGCCGTGGATCTCGGCGAATATGGTCGCCAGAGGTCCAGCTAGGGGATCTACCAACGCTGGCAGATCCGCATGCTATGGAGGACGCATGCTCGGTCGAGGCTCAAGCCAAGGTGGATGCCAGCCGCGGTGGCGCGTCCAGCAGCGACGCCAACCATGACGTCCATTACCACAGTAGTAGCAGGCGAACACGTAGGGCGCCTGCTCAGATGTCTGCGAACTCATCTCGTGCTCCGGACGATGGATAGGTACCAAGGGCACCTACTCCTGGTGGTAAACACCAAGCTGCGGGGCCGGTTGAGAACCAGTTCCAAAACATACATGGATTGCATGACCTCAAGAGGCCAGCGCGCGTGCCAGAGACAACCCACATTTCAATGGATCATGGTATGTGATTCATGCCATTGTACTTCAACCACGTAAAGTCGGATACAAGGCATGCATGGAAAACGTACACGACATCCATAAAAACCTTATCCACTAACTGTCGGTGCGTCGATCACGACATCAAGTTATGGATAAGTTGGACGGATGAATGATTACGACGTTTTTGTGAAATTTAGACAAGTTGACAACATCAGCTGATGTTTTGGATGAAAATGCTGGCGCTATTTCACCAAACAAGTGGTTTGGTGGACGCAGGACGTGTTGTAAATTAATCGCACATCCAATTACACTACAACATTCTAAGGCAAATGCGATCATTTCATGACTAAACACGTGTCATGACTATGTCATGAGATGTCAAACTGACCTGGTCTGTTAGCATGCAAGCTTAAATCCTCAAGAATTGACATTGTGTTGCATGTACAGTGTGTACTGGACTCATCCGTACCTTTTAGAGCTTCTGTGCATCATTATTCATGGCCGAAACAAACATCGGTCCGTGATTGAACGTGTCAAGGATGATACGCTTGAATAAATTCTCAATGGCAAAACCATTGACACCCTCTCATTCCTTGAGTGATGGATACAAATCATGGTACCCGGCCGGTACCGATGATAAAAAGGTACATGATTGTTCTGACAAACCTCTTCAAAAGACAAGGATATTGATCTGTGGGGGTTGTAAAGACGTCAGAGAGGGGCGGAGGCTGTTCTATTGATCCTCAACGGTTTAAGACAACGCAGTGCGGTGGTCAAAGACTGCAAGAGTCACTCTCTAGCGTACAACGAGATTAATTGAATGTCAAATGTAAACAAAGTTAAAGGCGGCATCTTTAGTCTATCAGGTGATTGAATATGTCCTGGACATTGATAGACAAACGTACGTGAACCGATGTTGGTGACGTGAGTTCATCCACAATTATGTGAAAATTCCATTTCAAAGAAAATGAGCGACATTCCTTTTCTACTAATGGAGTTCCAGAGTACTATGACGATCTCGTAGTTTTATACAAACCAACTACAACATAGTTGGGATCACAAAAAGGTCTAGGTTTTGTGACTAAAGCTTATGACCATGGAAACAACATATAAGCCGATAGCTTCATGCTAACAGTGTGTCAACATCCACATCTTGGTGGTCCGACCGACCACATAATGAGTCATAATCAACATTGAAACAAATTAAGGACCAGTGTGTCATAACCAAATGTTGATATGAAAGGGCTCTTCAAGATGGGCCTTGAGAAAAATCGTTTCTCAAGGCCCATCGTTTCTGGTGAGAAACGATGTTTCTCACCAGTTTTTTTTTATGTTCTAAGAAACACCTCAAATTTGATGACAACGTGACATAGTACACTAGCTGTGTACTTCACACTCTTCAAACATAATGTGGATGGATTGTGATCATGCCAGAGATATGGTATAGCACCGCCTGTGCGATATCGATGTGCATAATAAATCCACCATTCGATTTGTGGAATAAAACCAATCTTCGAGAGGGATCATAATGACTATGGTGTAGTCGAACCATGCTTCACTGATCCAAAAGGTCATGGTGAAGTGACTCAAACCCCTTTGTTTTGGGGATGGTTTAATTGATATAAATTGCCGAATCCAAGTACAAGATGCTTTTGGATGTCATTGTGATTATATCTAGGATTGTGGTAGTTTTCAGATGTCTTCGATGAGCGCGATACCCTCTACAAGTGCCTCGAGTAAGGCATATGAAAAATACTTTATTGAGTGGAAGTATTGAATGTACACAATACAAGACATTGAAGCAACACAGATTGTTCCAACTTCGTAAACACAATCCATTGACGGGTTCTCGAATGGAACCCTTGGATGCAATTACATAATCACAAAAGATTTAGGAACTAGGTGTTCCACGATCACCGGATGTGATTCGGAAGTGTTCAATCACAATCACATGGAATTGACACCCAAAAGGTGTTCTTCCAAACTTGTACCGCAATGATTATGATCGTGGTACACCCGTTTCGTGAGTATCATAGGATGAACACTTTGTTCTTGGATAGAATCCTAGTCGTTGAGATCGATTATCTCAGCTAACCTAGTTGAAAAGCAGTGTGCTTTTGACAGGGACGTGAGCGGCAGCCTACGGTACCCATTTCAGAAAGAAGATGATGGTTCAAACCAAGATCATCGAGCTTGGAGCATTGTCATGTCTAATGATGGACGTTGACAACAATTGCGCGTGCCAGACGACCAATGCCGCCTCCTTCAAAGATAAGTGTAATATTTGAAAGGAAAAAGAAGTGTGCTCAGCAACCATGTCTTAGGACCTTGGTGCCTCCCAACCCTAGATAAAGCTAGCATGCAAGTTGCATAGGCTTGGTGGAGTTTGGTTGAGTTCACCCAACCAATCCATGGGTGTTGAAAGAGGTCTGGTAGATCTACACATGGTCATGAATACGTGGTTGCGAACCAAGAGGAATGATGTCCGAATATTGGTTTGCACGTATTGACAATGTTACGGGGAGGTACTACCTCGGCAACAACCCCTTGGAAGAGATCATGTTTGAACGATATGGGAAGTGTTGTGTGGACCTGGACGGTTTTTGTGGGGACGTCCGGTTAATTGCTCGCAGGGAAGCTCCTTGCAAAGGGGGAGGAGGCATCATCGCAACAGCTTCCTGAACACGTTCCACACGGAATATGGGAAAATTCATTCTATGTACCCTCTTCCAAACTGACAGGACATTGTTGACAATGTAAGTCCCAAAGGACATCGACCATGCCACCGATACACACGTGTGATGAGTCTCCAATGAAGACTCGCCAAAATTTGTGAAGAACGTACAAGGATTGTACGTGTCTCATCTTTGCAAGAGCCAAGGGATTACACGATCAACTCCGGATGTCGTACGCAAATGACCATAATCACAAAAACCACAAGTGTGTGGTTGATTGTGCGTGAACGTGACACAACCATGTTGCGGATGACAAGATTTCACGCGTGTGATCTTCTTTTGCTTGTTTTTGCATGGTTTACATCATGAAGTACACAATGATCAAACCTCGATGATCAAACCATAAAGACGAACCGGGACGGTTCGAAGCAAAGGGGGGAATGTAGCGTACAGGCCATTTTTAGGATAAAAAATGCCGTTTAATGATAAGTTCCTGGGTTTTGGGGACCCAATAACAGGTGTCTTGACGAGTTGATTTCTGGAAAATAATCTCGGTCTAGATTCTAGTTTGACTCTAGCACGTTTTTTTCCATAGGCCTGATTCAAGGCAAAGAGGAGTGCCGTGATGGAAGATGCATCGCGTTACTCCTCCTCCCCTCTAGTTGGCTAGGGTCATGTTCCCACGTGGCTATGCCACATGGAATGATGGGGTTTTAGGATGCATGTTTGTAAAAATGCCCTATGAAGACTACGTCTATTTGTGGCGTGGTATGTCTATTTGTGGGACGGTATGTCTATTTGTGGTGCGGTACGTCTTAGCCAAAACGGTCGAGGAGACCATTCGCCCACGCTCCTGAGACGACTTTTCCGAGGGCCTATATTTTGGTTCTACACTTAGTCGTAAAACAGCCTAGAGCTGCTACACTCCGAATGCTCTAAAAGATATTTTTCTTCGTGAAGTATTCAAACAATCTATTTTAAAAGAATGGAAGACGGGGTAAATTAGTCATTTTCCCAGAACATAAGAAGGTGTCGCTTTTGAAGGAACAAGTTGTTCCATGCAATGAAATCGGTATTTGGAATGCAACCAAAAGAAACATGCTTCATCACGAGAGAATTAGTACCCATTGTGCCCAAAGCTTTTGGATTACCCTCAATTTTGGGATTTTTGTGAAACAAAACCCGATATAGTTGATTGAAAAAAACCACGACATGGCTTAATGCAGGTTGTACATGTGCTGAATAATTTTATTCGTGCAAAATGACAGCAATGTGCACAGATCATTGAATCACATCTGTGATGTGCATCGAGATGAATTCTTGATGAAAAAAATAAAACATCAAACTTGCTGCAATCACTCAACGACTAATCCACTTACCGCTACAATGCGAAACACGCAGACTGAAGAAAGATTAGTGTTGATTGTGCGGTTATACGGGCGTCGGCCACATCATCGACAGAAGTACCGATTGCACTACTGGCAATAATACATGTGCTGGTTGATAATTTTTTGTCAGTGTCAAAGACGCCACTAAAAAAAGTGCAAGTCTTATTTAAGTCAAGGATACCGAAAGCATCTATAATGCTCATGCGAAATGCACTGCTCATGGTCTATAGAGATATGACCAAAGCAAAGGCCGGTTATGTATCCACGTGCGTGAGAATTATACCAAGAATACTGGGTAATTCATTTTTACGTGGATTTCAATAAAAGGAAAATGTGAGTGCCGACTGTACTCAACACACACGCGATGATGAAAATTCCTGTACAATGGTCGATTGTAAAGAATTGACAACTACCGGTTGCACTTGGAACATGACAAACATGGGAGATGCAATTGTAGCATTCACGCGAGTGCCGAACGTACAGTTATCATGAGTGTTGAATGCATGGCCGATGAGTGCGTCCGTTAAATGGTTGACCCGAGTGCTGAATGCACCATTGTCATAAACGCCGATTACATGTTTGAAAAAAACTGTGGGTTGTAATTTTGTCATGGGTGCCGAATGCACCACTGATGCGAGTGCCGAGCGCACCATGGCCATGAGTTCTGGTTGGACTAGCTATGCTAGTATTGATGGTACAACACATGTTATAAGATGTCGATTGCACCGATAACATGGGTGTCAATTTTCAGACGAATCGAGAGAGCAGCGTAAGTGATTTCAGAAGTAGGTAGAAGCAGAGCGATCCGACAGATACGAAAATGCTGACGGAGGCACGGAGTAATGCAAGGAGTTAGCGAGAGAGCTTAAATAGGAGAGTTTCGGACTAAGGTAGACAGGTCACTTAGTGAGAGAAAGTTGGAACGGAGCATGTAGGATTGATGGGATGAGGAATGAGCTTGAGAAGAACTGAGCGAAGGAACGAGAGTGATGGAGTGAAGAGCTTATGCGAGTGACATATGAGAGTGGATGGCGAAGGAAGTGAGAGCAAGAAGCGAGCAGAGCGAAGACACGGCGGCAAAGCCGTGGAACCGAAGGCAAATAGGATGGAATAGGCTGTTCTGGGTTAAACTAGGAGGGAATGAACATCCTCCATATGTACAACAGAACAGGACAAAAAAGCAGACAACGGCTTCTTTCCGCTAACCGGATGTGGGTGACATGTGTCACATTATTAGGGGATGGCTTGATGTTCGGAACACAATGGTCAGGTTGATTATCGAGCCATGAAGTCAAGGTGATTCAGTCTCGGACCTGAACCTTTATTGAGAATGGGAATTACTCTTGTCGAAGTCCTATTTTTCCAACAAACCCCCTGAGGCCGACAAGAGTTAATAGCAGTATGTCTCCCAGTTAGCAGGAAGTTTTCCATTGCAGTGGTCAAGGAGACCCTTCCACATGGCTCTAATGTCGTTTGGATGAGCCAAGAGGAGAGGGTGAAGGCTCCGGCTCATGAAGTAGCAGAGCCGCGACCTGATCCCTTGATTGAGGGTTTTTTTTCCCTGCTACCTCCGTAGGGGAGCATCTTTTACTGAGATACTTGAGTCTGCCAAGGAGCACATTTGTGATTGCAAATCCACCAATGAGCTCTGGGTAGGGATAGGTGTAGATTCACTGCTAAATGTTGCTTTTCCACTTGTAGCGAATCTCGACAGCGTGCCCAGGTGAACGTACTATAGAGGGAGGTGGAGGAGGCGTAGGGCCCTCCATGAATTTCTCTTCCTCTTCTTCCTCTTCTTCCTCTTCCTCATCTTCCTCTACAAGATCGACTTTGAGAAAATGTCTGTCTTTGAGTTCTGCAGGGAGGGGAGGAAGGTGAGGATTGTCTCGGCACGTGAGGGTGACCCAGCGTCGTTTCCATGCCTCTTGTTGTAAGTTGAACCAGAGTTCTGGTCCGTACCTTGCATGCCTTCGTAGATGGTGAAAGGACACGTCAACAAGGTTGGAGAGGTGTCCCCATACAAGTAGGAATGTTACATGGTAGAGGTCAGGAGGTTGACGTGGGGTGCGTTGATGTTCATAGGCACCAAGAAGGAAGTCTGAGACATGATATTCATTGATGAAGATGGTACTGGTGATTGTCAGTATTGTGTGAGACCAGCTATAGATATTGCATCCACCTTCATCAAGGGTTGGACAGTTTATACAGTGATTGGCCATTGCTATGACCAGGTGACTCCTTTGGGTAGAGCATGGATGTTAGTTGCAAAGGCTAGTGAATCCTGATGATGGGACGGAGGCGGATGACTGATGAATTGTGGATGCAACGGCAAGCCACATGCACTGCAAAGAGGAACCGATGTGGGCGCAGGTCACCATGAGATTGGCGGTTCGACCGGGGCGGATCCTTTTGCCGGGTGGATAATGATGATGGATACGCCGGATTGATGATGAAGTTTGGGCGTTGGGGCGGAACCTCGTATGCTGACTGAAATAGAGGTAAAGATACGGCAAGGGGAAGGCAAGAGCCAACGCGCCGCGAGAAATTTGCTGCCGGCGTGGGTGCAGGCTGCTACAAAGCAGAAAGCCAGCTCGTGCAGATCCTTGTGCTGGCCACAGATGCTGATTATTGCTGATGACAAAGAGGAAGCTGACAGCTGATGATGGGCGCAGGGGTGAGCCATGTGCACTGCGAAGAAGAATTGGCATGGGCGCAGGTCGTCGCCAGATTGGCAGTTCGACCGTGCAGATCCTTGTGCCGAGCGGATGAGGATAATAGAAGCGGCGGATTGGATGATTGGGCGCAGGGGTGAAATCACGTGCACTGCGGATGAAGAATGATGAGGATGATATTGGTAATGAAAGGGAAAGAATGGCATGTCTTGAAGCGGAAGCTGATGCATGCTGATGATGATGCAGAGAATAAAGCAGATGAGGTTGATGAATCAATGCTGGTGAGGAGGCAGAGTGGAGGAGATGCGGAGGAGGAGAGAAGGCTTCAGATGCTGACGAGGGAGCTGATGAAGAGGAGAGGAAGCAGGTGGTTGATGAAGCTAGAAGGAGAGGTGGCAGAGAAGGAGGGCACAGCAGATGCTGATAAGGTAGGGAGCTTCTCTAATATTAGGAGAGTGACGGCTTGTGTCCCCAGTTGGATCGAGACCGACGAGCAGGAAGACTGGTGATGTCCCATATCCTGATAGGCAGAAAAGGTATGCTGCAGTGAGGGCGGTCCAAGAGAGGCAGATTCGTGACAAGAGGTTAGGAGTGTGACGACTTGTTCCCTAGTTGGCTCGAGACATGAGCAGGAAGACTAGTGGTGTCCGATATCCTAACTCCAGGTGACAATCTGCTACTGCTGCAAACGAGAGGAAGCAGTGAGAGAGTGGCTTGAGGGGATGATGTGAGAACGAAGGAGGAGAAGGCAAAGGATGATGATGATGATGTTGATAAAGTTGATGAAGCAGATTGTGGTAGGTGCGGTAGCTGGAGGAAGTCAGAGGAGTCAGGGCGCTGCGGGGATGGAGACAGAGGACGAACATGCGATTGTGCCACTCGATCACAAAGATCTTCAGGAAGACAAGGAAGAGGAGTGAGCAGGCAAAATCTATAGAGGAAGTAGTTAGTGGAGGGCAAGACAAACGGAGGAGCGAGGAGGAGCGGTTGGAAGCTTCGACGAAGGTGGAGGCAGATTGCGGCTCAAGAGCTACTTGCAGTTGTTGATGGTGGAGAGTCACTGGATGTTGCCACGGGCGTGTGTTTGGACGCAGGGCTTGGTCACTACAACGAAAGATCACCACAGCTTAAGAAGAGGTTGCTAACGTCAGCTGATAATGAAGCTGAAAGATGCAGAGCGGCAGTAGCGGCAGATGTTGGCACGACATCAGAGAGTGGCGATAGGAGCGATGACTTGGTCAGGACAAGCCAGGCGATTTCACCTGATGCTTTGATACCATGTCAAAAGAATGGAGGGAGCAGTGAAAGTGATTTTAGAAGAAGGTAGAAGCAGAAAGATCAGACAGATACGGAAATGCTGACGGAGGCATGGAGCAATGCAAGGAGTTAGCCAGAGAGCTTGAATAGGAGAGTTGCAGACTAAGGTGGAGCTGTGAGGTAGACAGGTCACTTAGTGAGAGAACATTGGAGCGGAGCGCGAGGGTTGATGGGATGAGGAATGAGCTTGAGAAGAGCTGAGCAAAGGAACGAGAGTGTCTGAGCGAAGAGCTTGCACGAGTGAGCGATGAGAGTGGATGATGACAGAAGTAAGAGCGAGAAGCAAGCAGAGCAAAGACACGGCGGCGAAGCCGTGGAACCAAAGGTGAACAGGATGGAATTGACTGTTCTGGGTCAAACAAGGAGGGAATGAACATCCTCCATACATGCAATAACAGGACAAAATAGCAGAAAATGGCTTCTTTCCGCTAGCCGGATGCAGGTGATATGTGACATATTATTAGGGGATGACTTGACGTTCGGAACTCAAAGGTCAGGTTGACTATAGAGCCGTTAAGTCAAGGTGGTTTGGTTTTGGACATGAACCTTTATTGAGAATGGGAGTTACTTTTGTCGGGGTCCTATTTTTCCAACACCAATTGCACCGATAACATGGGTGCCGACCACACCCTCCATTGCATCAACTATCAAGAACTAGCCAACTCCTTGCCTCGTCATGTTAGCTTGCGATAGACCACAAAAAAAAAGCATTCGATCTATGTGGATAGTGGTTTTGTGGGCAAGTGTGTCAAGCGCATTATTTGAAGCGTCGGAAACACGTGGTCTGATGCTTGCACATCATGTCTGCGAAGTGGTGGATGGTCATAATGTCAAAGTTTTCGAATAGAAAACCGATAGGCATTTCTATAGGCAATCATAGACGGCTGTGGCGATTAGATGTATGCCTGAACAGTGTAAAAAAAGCACAGTAATCTCAGTCGTCACCGATGGTGATGACCATTTGAAGCTCAAAGCTTCACCTCTGTCAATAGCAGTATGGAAGGATACTTCTTGAAGAATTACGAACAAAACTTGTATGGATGAATCACAAGTTTGACGAGGACGATTTCCTCAAATTTAGACCATGCTAAAGTTGGAGAAGAAATTTTTCGTATCCATCTATGGAATATGCTACAAAAGCCCTGTCAGTTGAGCACCTGTTCCAAAACATGCACAGCTTGCATGACCACAAGTGGTCAGCTTGCATGACCAAGCGCCAGAGACAACCCTCTTTTCATTGGGTCAAGGTATGCGATTCATGCTAGTGTACTTTAGCCAAGTGAAATTGGGTACATGGTATGCATGAAAAATGTGTATGACATGCACAAAAACCTTATCCACAAGTGTTGGTGTGTCGATCACGACATCAAGTTAGCAATCAGTTGGACAAATAAATGATTACAACTGTTTTGTGACATTTGATCAGGCTGACAATATCAGTTGATATTTTAGATAAAAATGACGACACCATTTCACCAAACATGTGGACTGGTAGGTGGATGACGTGTTCTATGTAAGTCATGAATCCTATTGCATTACACTGTTCAAATACAAATGTGATCATTTTATGACTAAGTAGGTGCCATGACTATTTCATGAGATGTTGAAAAGACCTGGTGTATTGGCACGCCGACTTTAATCCTAGAGAACTGACATCATGCTACCTGCACACAATGTGTACTGGATGCATCCGTACCTTTAGGAGGTTCTGTCCATCATAATTTGATGCAAACATCGGTTTGAACATGATTGAACATGTCAAGGATGATACCCTTGAATAAATTCTCAATGGAGTTACCATTGAAACCCTATCACTCGGTGACTGATGGATACAAATCGTGGTACCCGACTAGTACTGACGATAAAAAGGTATATGATTGTACTGATAACCCTGTTTAAAAGGCAAGGTTTATTGTTAGTGGGAATTGTAAATACATCAGGGAGGGACGGAAACTCTTGTATGTGTCCTCAACGATTTAAAGATGCAGCAGTGCAATGGTCAAAGATTGCAAGAGTCTCTTTTTGGCATACAACAAGTCGACTGAATGTCGAAAGTGAACAAAACTGAAGGGGACACCTTCATTCTATTATCACTCAATGAGTGAAAATGTTATGAATGTAGATAGACAATGTGTGTGAATTGGCTTCGGTGACAAGAGTTTACCCACAATTCTCTGAAAATTCCATATTAGAGAAAACGAGGGATACTCCTTTTCTACTAATCGAGTTTTAGGGTACTATGATGATACTATGATGATTCTACAAACCAACTACGACATAGCTGAGATCACGCCTAGATCTAGGTTTTGCGTCCAAGGATTATGACCATGGAAGCGACCTATAAGCCTATATTGTGTTAGCATCCAAAACTTGGTGGTCTGACCGACCAAATGACGAGTCATAATCAACATTGAGACAAAATAATGACGAGTCTATCATAACTAAAGGTTGATGTGTGAAAGGACTATTGAAGATGCACCTTGAGAAATGATATTTCTCATCCAATTATTTTGATATTTTGAAAAATATCTCAAAGTTGACGATATTGTGACACGGTACACTAATCGTATCCGTCACGCTAATAAAATATCATGCGGATGGATTCCAATCATGCCAAAGATATGGTATAGCACCACCTATGCGATATCAATGTGCAAAATAAAGCCAACATACGATTTGTTGGAATAAAACTGATCTCCGAGAGAGATTGAAACGACTAGGGTGTAGTCGAATCATGCTTTGATGATCCGGAAGGTCATAGTAAAATGACTGAATTCCCTTGGTTTTGGAGATGGTTCAATTGAAGTACGGTGACAAACGCAAGTATAATATATTTTTGGATGTCGCTATGGTGGTATCCACAATGGTGGTTGTTTGCCTCGGATAGAGTAAATAAGAAATACTCTATCGAGTGGAAGTACAGAACGTACACAATAGAAGACATTGAAACAACACCTATTGTTGTAACTTGATAAGAAAAATCTATTGACAGGTTCCGGAAGAGAACCCTTAGACGTGATTACACAAACACGAAAGATTTAGAAACTGGTCGCTCCAGGATCACCAGATGTGATTCGGAAGTGTTCGATCATAATCGCATGGAATTGGCATGCGAAGGTGTTCTTCCAGCTTATACCATAAGCATTGCGACCATGGTATACCCGTTTGGTGAATACCACACGATGAACACTTCATTTTTGGATACAATGTACGATTGTGGAGATCGGTTATCTCAGCTAACCTAGTTGGAAACGATGTGCTTTTGACGAGGATGAGAGCGGCAGTTTACGGTACCCGTTTCAGACAGAAATGAGGGGATGATGGTTGAGACCGAGATCATCTAGGTCAGAGTATGGTCGTATCCAATGATGGGCTTTGACGGAAATTTTGCATGCCAGACGACCAACACTGCCTTCTTCAAAGACGAGTGCAATCTTTGAAAGGAAGAACAAGTGTGCTAAAAAACCATTTCTTGGGACCTTGGTGCCTCCCGAACCTAAGATGAAGCTGGCATGCAAGTTGCATGGGCTTTGTGGAGCTTGGTTGAGTTCAGCCAACCAGCCCACAGGTTCTGGAAGAGGTCTAGTAGACCTACACGTGGTCATGAACACGTGGTTGTAAACCAAGAGGGCTGATTTCTGGATCTTGGATTGCACGTATCGACAATGTTGTGGAGAGGTACAACCTTGGCAACAACCCCTTGGAAGAGATCATGTCCAAACGACATGGAAAGTGTTGTGTGGACCTGGACAGGTTTCGCGGGGACGCCCGGTTAACTGGTCACAGAGGTGCTCCTTGCAAAGGGGGAGGAGGCATCAGCACAACGGCTTGCTGAACACGTACCACACGGAATGTGGGAAAACTCAACCTATGTATCCTCTTCCAAACTGGCAAGACATTTTTGACAGTGTACATCCCAAAAGGCATCGACTATGCCACTGATACACATATGTGATGAGTCTTCAGTGAAGACTCATCAACACCTGTGAGGAACATACAAGGATTTCACGTGTCTCATCTTGGTAAGAGCCAAGGATCACGCAACCAATAATGGATTTTATACGCAAATGACCACAATTACAAAAATCACAAGTGTGTGGTTGATTGTGCGTGAACGTGAAGTAACCGCGTTGCAGATGACAAGAGTTCACACATGTGATCTTGTTTGCGCTTCTTGTTGTATGGTTTGCATCATGAAGTACACGATGATGAAACCTCCATGAGCAAAGACAGACCAGGATGTTTTGAAGCAAAGAGGGGGAATGTAGCGTACAAGCCATTTTTAGGATTAAAAATGGTGTTTGGCTATAGTTCATGGGTTTCAGGGGCTCGAGACCAATGTCTTGACAAGTTGAGGTCCAAAAAATAATCTTGGTCTAGAGTCTAGTTTGACTCTAGTCCGGATTTGGTCCATAGGCCATTAAGACAATAGGAGTACCGTGATGGAAGATCCATCGCGTCACTCCTCCCCACTTGTTGACCGTTATAGTCATGTGACAGTGTCACGTGTAATGATAGGATTTTAGGATGCATGTTTACAAAAATTCACTATGATGACTACGTCCGTTTGCAACGCGGTTTGTCTCAGCCAAAATGGCCCAGGCGACCATTTGCCCGCTCTCCTTGGACTGCACTTTCTGAGGGCGTATGTTTTGGGTTGAGAAACCACGTCCATAGCAACCATGTCAGACCATGTCCGTTACAGGAAACATCAATAGTGATATAATTTTCTGTACAAAAAGTGAGAACACAAGAGTCATAACATCAGCCGGGTACTAAGGGCACCATAGATTAATAACATGCATGACAGCCTTGAAGAAAGTGCTACTGAGTACCTACGTGCTCTTTGGTAGTGCGCGTCAACCCAGACAAAGTGGACATCACCAGGCGCAATTCTCTCACAAAAATTGATGACTGAAATTGATATGTTTTTTGCGTGTATGGTACATGTTTTTATGCTATATAATGACATTGGTACTTTGGTTATCACAGTGTAGGGTGATGTAGCAAATGGATACGCGAAACTGCTGTAATAGGTGACAAACCATAACGTCTCACATGTACTTGTACCAAGACCATGTACTCATTGTCACTGGAGCTTCATGTTACACAATCCTACTTCCTACTTTTCTAAAAGGTGGCTGTGCCCCCAATAAGGAAGATGTAGCCAGTGCGACTGCGTGCGTCAGTGTCATGTGTCTAATTATTTTCTGTGTATCTGTCAATGTAAAATTGTACACAACAGCACATTCTAACTTGTGCTATGGCAAGGGCATAACGAATGACATGAAGTGCAGCCTCAAGGTGATATGCATGCAGAAACAATAAGAACAATCCCATGATTCTTACCACAAAGGCAATGTTGGCCCTTGTGGTCATGGCCAAGTACAGGAGAGAGCCAATGACACGGAGCTAGTCCGTGACATACACTGGCTCTCACGGGTTCAAATCGTCCAGTGTATTAAACAACCACTGTTCAGCAAGGGTCATCAGTGTCAACGCAATGTGCACTGACTCAAGGAGGGATGATAACCTCTCGTCAAGGTTGCAGACGTTTGCAGCCTTGTGAGCATGGAGAGCATGATAATGACCGTCCCGCTACAACTCCTTTCTTAAGAAGACACAAGCCAGGATTAAGACCTTCATCTTGTAAGTCAACTATATCAATGTCTTCATTACCTGGAGTTTCATGTGGCTGGGTGGCGCAATCAGTAGATCGTTGACGTAGACAGGGATTGTGATGAGATGAATGGGGTGCGATGCCATTTTCCCCAAGCATAATCAAGATAATCAACGGCGCATGACACAGGGAATGTGGAGGGGTCCAGGCCAAGCACGAGCTACAGGGGGGGCATGCCAGAGATTTTGTCTGTGTGCACATGACCAAGAAGGTGATGTGGTGTGCGAACGTGCTCAGGCAATGGCAAAGGCACGACATGAATGAGAGCGGAGCCAGTGGGCACAGACACAGGAGAAAACAGAGGAACACAACAGAGGCACTAGAAATACACAACATAGAAGATAACACAAGCAGAAGAACAGGCCGATATTGTGACTGGAAGTTAAATTCATGTCCTACTTGTCCAGAGACGTGACAGAAATCAGACTGAATTCCAAAGAAGGAACGCATAGCACATCAGGAAAGAACATATTGCCACTAGGCTTATAAAAGAGAACAAACCTGATGTCATACACAGGCAGCTATTGACCGAAGCCAGTGCACATGAAGCCAACAGAGCCAAAAAGACCAAGAGAAATGAACACAGCACCAGTGGAAGTCATGTGGTGGGTGGTTCCTTAATCATGGATCCAAAATCCATCCGGCAAACAAACAGAAGGGAGGATACCACTTGTTGCAACAATGCCAATAGCAAGGATGGAACCAGTAGGCTGGCCACACGTTGTGAGACACCACAAAAAAGTGGCAGACTTCTAGCGCTCGATTTATACACCGGTATCATGCACAGACCCTGCACTGTCCCAGATGGACCCCACAAAGGGTAGACTCAGACGAAAACACAGGACCTCTGGACAAGGCAAACATACTCTAACCTCCCTGGCCATGGAGTCACAGCAGGTGAGCAAGCGTCTGCTCTAGCTGACACTTGGCATCGGTAGAATCAGGTGTGGCCAGGTTGGAGGTGACGGAAGATGCAGTGGTGGGAAGGGAACAAGGCAGAGGTCACTGCGGAAAGACATAGGTCATGGACGAGGGTCCATAGTAGACGGGAGCTGCATAAGGTGATGGCCACCCCCATGGTGAAGTTGGAGGAGGCACAAGCGGAGGAGTTCCCACAGTGGCATGTGTGTGCACTTTGGTGGGCATGGAACAAGAGCAGGTGAAGGAGCTGGTTCAGGCACAAGAGGGAGAGGAGTCAACAATACGAGCCCAGTGGACACGTATGGAAGAGGTGAGACGGGCGTCGTCTGGAGGGGTGGGCACTTGCAAGATGAGTGTTTTCCAGATCCGTATATCAAGAAAACAAGGGACCCATAGAAGACGGTGTAAAATTACAATATTTCTCCTTGTCCTTCTCCTTTCCCTTACCCCACCACACCCCTCACCCTGCACTGTATGGTCATCACCGATGGGCATTGAGGAGGAAGATGAGAGGGATGTAGAACACGATGTCAAGGCAAAGGTGGTGACAGCTGCAATGCTGCCAACCATAGATAAATGGAGATGCCCGATCCGCAGGCTGGTCCACCATGTATCCAGGTGCTCTGAAGTGAATTCTCACGAAGCTCCTACTTCAGGGAGAGAATTCAAAGGGACAGGGTGGGAGGCCAAACAGATGAGCTCATTTTCACGCAGAAGGTTGGAGAGTTTAGGTATCAGACCGTTGACCATGGTCAGCATGGCTAAGAGCTGACCAGGTGTTGCATCCCCAAGCTTGCCAAGGAGCTTGAGGCCGCGGGCCTAGTATGCATTGGTCAATTTTTCAACTCGCATGATGTAGATTTTGAACTAGACTGGTATCGCGCTTTGAGCTTCCTGTTCAGTGACAGTCGAGTGGTGGTGTAGCAAAGCACATTCATAGATGGATTTGCCTTGCGTTCATCTGGAAGAGATGGTATTCTAAGTGCCAGATGTCAAAGGGATTCTCACAAGCTGCTACAATGAGCGCATGCATGGTACTTGCTGTATCGGCAGTGGAAATATCGGGTACAGCAGGGTCACCTGGGAAGTAGTATTCCCACAATTTCTCACCCTGGGCCCAGGAACTCAAACGCACTTCCCATGTAGACAAGAAGGCTGTGAGAGAATCTCATGCTGGCTGGGTACGGCAGTGGTGAGTGGCTTCACTGTGGCAGAGGGGATGGAGGAGGTGGAGCCTATAGACTGAGTGGTGGACGGTACTGCACATGCTGAAGCACTAGGCAGGGATGCAGTCGGCAGACGTAAAAGGGCAAGAACTGATATCTCGTTAGCAAACCTGGTGCCATGATTGGCTTGTGCCTTGAGATGCTCCTCAGAATTTTGTTATGACTCACGTGCAAGGCATAGCTCATGCAATAATTCCGCTATGACATATTCTTTGCCCCCAAGCATGGTGATGACACGGTGCTCTCTTGGGAAAATCCGGCAGCATCTCCCACTCCCCAGTGGGCATGAGGAAAAGTTGGCGCATGAATTATTTTCTTCAATGTTCTATAAGTCATCGCAGTCCCAAAAAAGAACACAAGGGAAGATAAAGATGCAAGGATGGGTGCTGCATGCAAGGACAACAGTGGCACAATATAAAAAATCAGGGTAGAGCACTACTTACTATGTCAGTCGATGGGTGATGGAGAAGTGGGGTGCCACCGCAGAGGCTGCAACTGCTGCAATAGTGGAAAAAATAGCACAAACAGGAATAGCCAAGGCAAGCCTGTCCATGGTTGTAGCAATCCCCAACACAGTAGCTGTAGACATAGCAGATATCCCCAGTATTGTAAAGGAGCTTACGGAGGAAGGAGACGATGATGCAAATGTCATGGTTGTTGATGAAGAGTTCCGGATGACTGCTACTACAAAGGCTATGACTGAGGATCCTCTAGCTATGGTCGAGGAAACTATTGCTACTACTGGTGCAATCTAACATCGTGACGTCAACAGTGGCTGATCCTATAGGCCATGACACTTCCGTAACCTTTGTGTATGCCTTAATGACACTACCACCCTTTGTCATGGCCGGTGCACCAGCTACGTGAGCTGCTTCTGCAAATAAAACTATGACATAGGTGGCAACATTCATGATAGCAGTTGCAACTACACAAAATAACACAATCACTGTGGTACGTGCTACTTCAGTTGCGCAAGCCGCTGCTGCTTTTACTTCTTTTTCTATGTCTGGACTGTCGGCCTGACCGATGCTTTGAGTGGTTCTCACCGCTCAGGCAAAGGTTGTGGTAGAGTGGGCAACACAATGCCAGTCATAGAGGAGCCAGTGTTCGGAGAAAAACTCCACCATGCATGATGATTCAATGATAAATCCTCCTAGGAGGAGCCCACCGGGTCCGCCCCTAAGAGGTTGGAATGCGACTGTGTTTCTAAGGCATAGCTGGAAATAATATTGCAAGTGGTGCTACTGTTTCTGCTGCTTCGGTTGTGGCTACTGCAATGAATGCAAATAAGGCGGCACTCTTCCCCTCCTTCAAACTATTAACACCACTGCTACCACTACTGCTGCCATTGTTAGGTCTGTTGTCACTGAAATTTCTACTTGTACTAGCCAAGGGTAGCATCAGTTTTTTATTCTAATACTGAGGAAATCCATGTAATGGTTGTTGCAAGTATGTAGTAATTGGCACGCATGCAGTGGATGCCATTGCTTCTACTGCTGCTGTTATTGTTGATGTTGCACTTGCTCAGCTGTTGTAATTGCTAGTATTACTGCTGCTTTGATATTACTTTACTAATGCTAATGATGTGTTGTTGCTGAGGCACCTATTACTGTGGCTACTACGACTCTCTTACTGGTACTAATCCTCTGTTGCTACTTTTGTTATAGAGCTATTGCTACCGTTTTTGCTACAAATGCTCTGCTACTGCTATTGCGCATCTGCCACAGTAGCGACTACCCTGTTTCTGCTGCTGCTATACCCTTGCAACCATAATAATATTTTAATGTTTTACATTTTATTCTGTGGAGTTATATGTTCCTTGATTTCAAACAAATTTTGACCTTTGAATCTATTTATGTGTTCCTATTTTTACGAAATTGGACTGACCATGGTCCTTGAATTTGAAAAATGGACCTGATCATATTTTCTGTGTTCCTATTTTTTGATCGACCATTGAACAGTCATCGGTCACGGTTACAACCTTGGGAAGAAAAAACAAGAACCACATGTTGCACGCAAAGCGTGCATAGGGTTCTATAGCAACATTACAGACATATCTTTCATGTGGATCCCAAAATGGATTTGAAGAAGACTTCCATAAACTTAAAAAATACTCTAGAGAAAACAAAATAACCACATCAATTCTTCATGAAATGCAAAAGAATAAGAAAGACTCCCTATGCATCTTAAACAAGTCCATTTTTTACTGTTCATATCCATTTTTGTCAATAATGAAGGTGCAAAAACATGTTTTTCAAGGAATCAATGCACATTCTCAAGCAATGTTGGATAATTTTGAAAGCTTTCTTGACAGAAAGGCAAGTGTCGGATTTCTGGATGAATATTTCATATTCAAAGTTAGATATGTACGATTGCACTGTGTTTTGCTGCATTGACCTACCACAAAGTTGATTTTGCTCTGAACACTTTGTAACTGGACGTAGTCTAGCCAAACAACTGATGACTGGCTGGACCCAACATGTAACGAATTGGATGGGAAGCTTGGCCAAGCTTCCCGTACTGTCCGTTTCCTCCTCGAGTCGCTTTGCTCGTCCGATTCTGTGAGGTCCGGATCCTTCGTCCGCAAAGAAGCCGTGTTTGGACGTGAAAAAACAACCATTTCTGCCTGGTTTCTGGCAAGCTTTTAAGTCCAAGGAGCGACGCAGAAAGCAAAAACAAAGATTGAACTCTGAAAAAAATGCTGCGTGATTGTCGACGACCAATCACAATTTCTTCTTGCAGCCAACCGGTCCCCGATCCGAATGTAATAGGGTTACTATGTAACCCAAAATGGTCGCTGACCATTGTGGTCGGTGCACTGACATTGTGCACATTGACGCCAATCGCTGTGTCAGTGTTCCTTCAGTGCAATGTCCGTGCTGGCATCCGCTATTGCTCTTGGCCATGGCTGAGAGCAACAGCGGATGATGTTGCTGTATGTGGAAGAGGTTACTTGTTGATAAGGGCACCGCACCGTGGATGATACACATAGTAGGTGAAGAGGCGGCAAAGAGCACCGTCCTGGTTATAACTTGCACAGTTGCCCTTGGAAAGAGATTCGTGGCTACTGCGCAGGGTGTACAAGAAGGTGCCTATGTTTTTTGCTGCAGTGCATTGGTTCTTGCTGAAAGAGTTACAACGTCGCTGCTGGTGGCACTGGCTGTCACTATGGCCTTGATGATGGAGGGTAGTGTAGCAATACACTATTGTTGTTTTTGTGCCATTGCTATGTCCCTCTGCTCTGATACCAGAGGATAGGAGCATGAGTGCAAGGGAGGTGGAAGGGTTTAAGAGAGCTAGCATTTTGTCACACAAGAGCATGCACCATAACGTTTTGGGAAAGGAGAGACATTTTTGTCCAAGTGTAGAGTGTAGGACAAGAGGAGTGTGTGAAAAGACACCCCCCTCCTTTTCCATGGTCAAGCAAGCAGTGTGCTCAATCACGACCATGTGGTTCTTCCCCATAGCGGGGCTTGAGGTATCTCCTTCAAGTTGTTTTCACAACGTTTTTGGTGTCAAAAATCTTTTGGCACCATTTTTGCTATGGCCAAGAATACACATAACAGTATCATGTCCAGGCACAAAGTAAGATGTGGTCAAGTTTTTTGCACAAAAAAACTGTTAAAATTTGCATTGTGATGGTGTTTTGTACTCTGGTACTCAATCGGGCACAAGGATGCTTGTCGAATGCTCCTCAATCGGCCACAGGCTGGTGGGCGAGCAGCAGTGTCCTCTGTGGTCTCTCCGTTGTTGGGTATGATGGTGCCACATGGTATTGTGTCTCTCATCCTAATAACGCGTCACCCATTGTGTAGGGTGGTTGTGTGCTAAAAGCCTAGAGATTATCACGAACTTAGGACACACACGACAAGAGGGACATGTTTGTCTTAAAGTTAAAAATATATATATATATTTGAAATGAAAAAGTGTATGTGTTTGCTTTACAACATAGAACACCCTTTTGAGGATGTAGAAATCTTCGTTAGGTGCATGCTTTGCCTAAAAATAATATAGAAAGCCCAAACTCCTTCTGAGGAGTTTACATGTTGAGAAACCATGAACAAGAAAAAGGGGTCATCACTCCATCTCGATTCTCATGAATGAGCAATGTTCCCATCAGGGTTTAGTGCGGCTTGCAAATCCATTTCACGCGTTATTTGTAAATTGGGGACGTGATTGTAAGGTTGTGTCATTTTATGGATATTCTGGACACTTGTATGTATGTATTAAGTAGTTTAAATGTTTTCTTCAAGTTCACTAACCGCTAGCTACTAATGTTTGAATTATTCAAGTTCCCTGATTTTTTCGGCTTCACAACCACCTACGTTTAGCTATGCATAACATCTCGGTCCGAGATGTCATGCATACCTAAAGTAATATCAAAGAGAGGACGATGAATATGACAACATGTTGATAATGCATACGTGCAAAGACCTCATGGTAGGTTTTGCTCTCTTTGTAGGTAAACATAATAAATGATTTTATCTCAATGAATATGTGCCATGAAACATCGAGGTCGAACATTGGCACCATAATCTTCGGTGGGTACTCCCTCTTGTGATGTGAGCCATCCCCGTCTGCCTTGTCCAACTGACTGTGACTGCTCGGTTGTGTCCATACTCGTGCACATACTTGAAACAGGCCCAGCTGGAGCCGGAGAACTGTCTGGTGGTCCATCCATCTGCAGCTGCTAGAAAGCTGCCAAGGCATACCGGATGCTTGCTGGGCCCTTATGCAGTGTTTTTGTTGACTCTAGGATTTTCTTGGTGGACTGGACATGTTCCCTCTTTGCATGTTTTCACTTTTTTCTTTCCACAGCTTGATGCCTGCCGAACATGTGACCTAGTGTATCAAGATTAAGATTCTAACTCTTTAGGTTGAGATGATGCGCTGTTTGGATACCTGTGCACAAAGTTACATCCAAAATAGTGGTTTCGGGCTGGTTGTGAGACAACCTGTCCCTACCGCGTGCGTCACCCGCCGTGCGCCGCGGCAGATACTCATGTTGTGTTCTTGTCAGTTGTTGAATTCATCTGCATTACTGAGCTATTGGATCTCATGAGACTTTGCCTGTCTCCCTAGCCTAACCCTTGCTATTTCTTACACCTACTTGCTTGCTAATGCACCAGCTAACTTGATAGTGTCACCATGTCAGCAGCGGCAAGGGTAGGAATATTCCTAGCAATTTATCATGGTATTAGAGCAGCGAGGCATCCTTTGCTGAGATGCACAGCAGAGAGAAATCAGTGGCAGTAGCTGTGAGAGTCATTGCTACAGCCACGGTCCTGGGAGGACCCACAAACCCACTATGAGCCGCTGTAGCAGATTGTACCAACGGAGGCACCCTTGTAAAGAAAGCTACAACCGCATTACCATGCCATTACTATGAATTCAGACGAGGATATTCCAATCCTTTCCAGCAGCAGTTGGGACATGTGATGTCCCTATGTGGTTTGTGAAGCTTCCAGGTAGCTTTAGTCCGGTCGCAACTACCACCACCATGGATGTGTGAGAGAGTGAAGATCCCAAATGACCACCGTTTTAGATGTGTAAATGGCTTGTTAGAAATCCATGTTCATAACCTGTCCATTGCATCCCCTCGCGCTTTGTTTCATGCCTTGTGGAGTACAAAAAAACAAAAAAATGCTCTCAGTTTTAGAATTTTTCTGGATTTCGGGTTGTGACAAAAACCGTGAAGTTTCTTTACCCTTTCTAAGGGTATTTACATGGAACCACTACCATTGCCTTCAGAATCATCTGCCTCACCATCGTTCCAAGTTTCACATGATTTGGACTTCCTGCTGATGTCATCATTGCGGGTGATGATGTCATCACCTACACTTGGTCAGATTTTTGGCTGAGACATCCATTTTTGCCAGTACTTCATACCCTCGAGAAAAACTGTCGGCATTTTGTTTGGACCATTCTGATGTTCTGGCCCATACTGAGCGGCCCACATTACGCCTGGCGACAATAAGAAGAAGGGGCACGCTGCTCCTCCCGGCTCTGGCTCTGTGGCTGAGACCAGTCCTCGTTCTTAGGCCATCAGCTCCCCATTCTATGCATAGGAGGACATCCGGCAGGAGCAGGCAGCCACCCTCGAGGAGATTCTCACTATGTTGCAAAGGATGCAGCAGCCTTCGCAAGCCGCAGCATGAGCAGCACAGTAGGACGCACAGCAACAGCAGCAGCAGGGCATGTAGCAACAAGGCACGCAGCAGCAAATGCCAGCTAGAAATGATAGCAGCAGCAACGACAACGACGGCCAACAGCAGTAGTCACGAGGCCATGGAGTGAGTACCCACCACATTTCTGGTCCTCGGCTGTGCGACGTAGTCAAGGGGATGAGTCGTCTTTAGTTGGGTCAGCGGACCACTCCCACCGAGGATTCTGGGTTGCATGTTCCATCATTCTCGAAGCGCCGCTATCCTGGCATGTACTCTGGTGGGCTTTCCATTGTCCATGCGCTCGAGCGTTTCCCTGAGGTTGCCCTTCCTACAGACCGGTGGTCAAAGGATTTCGAGACCCCACCACTACGATACGATAGAGATATTGAAGTTGACGCTTGGGAGACCCACTTCCAAGTGTGGGCTGATGCGGAGGACATCTGGCCATATTACTTAATCCAGTATCAGACGGCCGACCCCCACCAAGCGCTGGCTACGGCAAGAGCTATGCACGAATTGCTCTACGCTGTGTCCTAGGATGTCGTTGTTGACTTACACCTGCTCCGTGGGACCCATGGTATGAGCGCCGAACGTCTCGGCAAGGAGATGGTCCTGACCCTGCTGGCAGCTGCGACCCATACGATGATGAGGACACATATCTAAGAGTTCATCTCCCTTTGGCAGGGTCCATTTCCATCAGTGGCAACCTACTGGCGACGAGCGATGCGGATCTACACTTTCCTCGACACCATCGGCGGCTCCTAGCCGTGGACCGTGCACACCATCATGGTTGGGACCCACATGGAGTTCGTCGACATGTTCACCTACTTCGACGAGGAAGTTCTCGTCAATCTTTCGGACTCCTGGGAGGTGCTCCCTTGGGCCCATCATTACTACCTGTAGCGGACGGTTGCACGTGAGGCTTTCCAGGCCCATCAGGCGAGTCCGTTAGTTGCCGTGACGACCGCCTCATTGAAAACCCCTCTCCTCCTTAGTTCTTTTCCCTCACCCTCCTCTTTGTTGCCCTCCTCCTAGAGCATGTCCACCGTTGTACAGGAGAAGAAGGGAAAACATGGTCCTGGTAGAGAGAGCAGCAACATCAGCAGCGTTTAGAGCAGTCCGGTGGTGGTAGTAGACGTTCAGTGCACTGACAAAAATGTGGAGGTATACATCAATATACGGAGTGCACACAGCCCCTCCACGCGACGTGGGTCATGCAAGGCCTTCATGCCATGCATACCCAGCTTACGGCTGGCTCCAGTACCACCCAGACCAGCCGTGTGACTACGACAGAAGTTGATCCTCCACCCGTCTCCGTTGATGCAAATGCCATGGACCCACGCAATCACATCATCACGGAACTTTGTCAACTTTTGGCGCTCCGCAGTCAGGGTGGTGCAATTGTGTTGACACAACTGTGCGGTTCGCACTCTTCTTGTCCTGTTGCGTTTGTGGCTCGTGATGATGCGTGTTGGGGAGCATTGACTGACTGTGATGATTTTGAGCTTGACAACACAGAGTAATTGGAAGAGTCCCAGATTTGTACTCTACCAGATTATTAGGGATGATTTCATCATTCCTACTAAGCGTCCACCAGCTGCGGAGTGTTATATGGCCCATTTCTCGGTGTCAACGACGGGTCATGAGGCAAGTGGTACTTGGATCATTGAATTCGATGCCACTAACCACATGACCTGTCGTTGCGCTAACTTCGTTGTCCTCGATACTGATGGTTCGCACGGGATCTAGTCAGTCCTTGTCAGTCCAAGGCATTGGGGTAGCACACTTTGATGGTCCGTCTAGCCCCCTGTACATCACTGACGTGCTCTACGTTCCTTTCTATAGCTCAACCTATTGATTTTTTGTACTTGCACTCAGATAGGTCTCTCTATTAAGCACTTTATTGACTCTGTCACTGTTTCTACCTGTGATACTCATAATGTTGTGCTCCATGCCTATGTTGTCGATGACCTGTACTGCGTTGCTCACAGTCCTATTTAAGTGCCTCCTTCCTTATCCTCTTATATGTGTGTGTTCATGACGGACATGCTCTCCCCCAAGCACCAGCGCTTGTTGCATCGTCGCCGCGGGTCTAGTGACACAAGGGAAACATCCTTCTTCCTTTTCTACTGGGACTCTTCTTCTACATCCGCAGCTCGTGCGCACGGACCTCATGTTCTTCTTTGAATCTTCGTTCTTCTGTGGTGCATCCTCCAGGTGTTTCTCCTTGATTGACGTGGTGACACTTAGTGCTGATGGGTTGCTTCTCCCCTGACTGCTACGTGCGTCCGCTGTTCTGTCTGATTGATTTCGTGATTTTTCTTCCTCCTGTGGTCCGCACTTGTTCCCTTCCCACCGCGGACTTCACTGTTGTTATTTCCCGCCCTTTCACAGCTTCCGCATCAAGCGCTTGAGATAGCCGTAGGGAAGTTGCCGCAGATGACAATGTGAACCTGCGGCAACTTCCCGCCAACTGTCCCATCTTCAACGCCACTGGATTCCGCACTATCCCATGCTCCACCGCGCTTGCCGTGGGAGCCAGCGTGCCTTGCGCGGTCCCCAGTCTACCCGTCTCCTTTTCCACGGATTGGCCTTTTCGCGGATGAGCGGCAGAAACCTGCCTGAAACTAATGCTCCCAACCCCCCTTTTTCACAAGACTATATCCCAGAGTCTTTCAGCGCGGCAGGCGTCTGAACTTCTCGCGAGGTCCGAGGTGGTTCTGGTCCTGGCATGTTCGGCAGTATGTCTCCACATCCCCACCCTCTCATTGATACTTCTCCGTGCATCTGCTCTGGACGAAGAGTCTGCATCCCTCACACCGCGTCCCGATTGTAGGTGCCTCCGCACCCATCAGCTGTTTACATGAGGAGCAATGTGGCGCCCACTCGTATCTCCTGCAGCTTGAGCACCGGTAGATCATCCTTCCTTGTTCACTCCGCCCCACCTCCGCGGCACATGCCTCATGTGCGTACAGCCCACAGTGCTTGCATCGGCAGATCGTCCCGTTCAGCTGGCCCATGCAGTTATTCGCACTGCAGAGGCGGTGTAGGTTGGGGAACTTCCACTTGCCCTGCCGCGGCTTGGCCTGGCAGCGGTTGCAGGTCCAGATGCCCTCTTTCCCTCGTCCTCCACACCGTAGGTGAAACATTCCGCATGCCTTGCCGAACTCCTCTAGATCCGTCTCGCATCCCCCGCAGAGTGGCACCATGGTATCTTCATCAAACACGAACGTGGCCTCCTCTTCCATGAGTGCTTCGCCTACGCACCCGTGGCAGTGTCGTGCCCATGGTGATCTGCCTGTGACCAAGCATGCCTGGTGAGTGATCCTGCCGCAGTTGATACAATGTTCGCCCTCTTGCATGGTTTTGACGCAGGTCGGGCACTTCACGGTGGGGGGCACTTTCTCTGTCGGACCCTGTTCCTCTTCGTCCTCTGACTCCACCTCCTCTCCCTCTTCGTTCACCTAGGGCGGTTTCCGGACTCTGTGCTTCCTTTCCATGTCTTGGCTGCATCTCCTGCATACCTTGGGTCCGCTTCGACTCCCTCCTCATCCCGCGGCTGTTCCAGGCATCTTTCACATATTTTGCGGAGGCAGACCTTGCAGTCTTTCACTGTCAAACCCCAGCTGTGCCCGCATTGGACACACGTCTTGCTCTCTTTCTCCTTCCGTGCCCGGTCCGTGTCCGCCAACCGACTTTCCTCCTGCCATCGTCTCATGGTGGCCCCGGAAACCATGTGTGGTCCATGTCGTGCTCCTGCCTGCTCCTCTTCCTCTTCCTCCTCTTCTTCCTCCTCCTCCTCCTCTAGATCCCATCGTCCGTACGCCTGTCCTCCTCCCGAGTCTGGGCCCGTTCCCCTGTCCTCATCCTTTTTCTCCTCTTCCTTCTCCTTGGCCTGGTTCACACACCTAAGGCAGGTGCGGTTCAGTCCGATGCAGCTCTTCGTGATCCCCTGATGTGCCGGATTGCCACAGACACGGCATACGACTTTCAGGAGCGGCTCCGTAGGGAGATTGTCCCCGCACCACACACAAGGGCCCATGTAGTTGGCCAGCTCACGGGGGCTCATGGGTGCGCTCCTCCACGGAGTGGCTGTGGGTGCTGTCGGGGTCTCTTCTTCGGTGGCCGTCTGTGGCTGCTCTTCTTGCATTTGTTGTTCCTGTTGTAGGCCCCCGCATCCTTTTGCTCGCCGCTGTCGCTCCGCCTGCACCTCTTCCACGGACACTTCCTCCATGTCGGAGCCCTCCTCTGGTTCGACTGCCTGAGGCTCCTGGCTCCACTCCTGCTCCTGCTCCGACACCTGTGTCTCGCACTGCTCCAACACCTCCTCCGCTTTCCAGCCTCTTGAGCCCTTGCGTTCCGCGAGCAGGGGTAGTTCTCCACCTGTTCCAGGGATGTGCGTCTGCCAGGCCAGAGATAGGAGCACAAATTAGGTGGCCGGGTAGCTGCGATTGCTGAATCTGTCCGGTCCCTCCAACCAGACGTGTCCAGCGTCCACGCTGGCCACACGGTACACCTCCCGTGCCTCCCCAGCCTCATGCCCCGCGCCTGGGAAAGGACGGAGATAGACCAGGTTCCCCTCTTTGATCGGTCCGTGGTTGAGTCGTCGGTTGGCAGTATCGCACCCGTGCCAGGCCGAGACTGAGCCCCGCAACCTCGCTTCTGCGCGTATCGTGTCTGTTTGTCGGCAGCGCTCGTGGAACCATTCCTACACTTCCCGATCCCTGGCTGCCTCCTGCTCCTCCTCTGAGCGCCCATCCAGCTTTTTCTCTGGGTCCAGAGGTAGCCACAGCGGCTTCTGTGGCATGCCCAGGGCCGCGCGCGTAGGTTGTCCAAAGAGGAGGAGGTGCGGGGAGAACAAGGTTGCGCGACTGGGTGTTGTGTTGATGAAGTGTGTTGTCTTCTTCAGGGTCTCCCCCCAGTCGTCGCTCTCCACTGTCGCCACCGCCCCCTCCAAGATGTCGTGCAGCCTTTCCACCGGACCCTGAGACTCAGGTCGGTACCGCCCGGAGTGTACGTGTTGTGTGTCCCATTCCGTGAGCTCATCGTGGAATGCTCCCATGAATTCGGTACCGTTGTCGCTGTGCACCACGCTGCATCCCCCAAACCGGTAGAATATTTCCTCCTGGATGAAGCGTGTGGCCCGGGCGGAGGACTTGCCAGGGAGTGCGTGGACCCACACGTATTTCGTGAAGTGGTCCACCGCAGCGATCCAGTACCTCTCTCCTTGGGCGCGGCGGGGCCGTGGCCCATGGAAGTCGATGATGATCCGTTCCAGGGGCTCACCAATGGGGGAGGGTAGGAAGAGAGGCATGTCCCGCAGCATGATCTTCCGGTTCCGTTCACAGGGGGCGCATTGCTGCACCACCTCCTTGACCAGTGCTGCAAGGTTTGGCATGTGCAGTATAGGGGTCAGGCGGTCCTTGAGCGCCTGCATGCCGGAGTGGTGGTGGCGGTGGTATGCCTCGACCACGGCCTTCTGCAAGGTGGGCGACGGTACCCACAAGATCCGCGGCATGACCCGCCAGAGACGACCCTCCTCCCAAGCGTACTGCTCACAGAGGCGAGCGAGGTCGTCCTTCTTCCGCCTGTCGAATTCCACCCCCAGCGTGTTCTCCAGGGCCTCGTACACTTTCCGTGCTTCCGCTTTCTGCTATTCCCTGGTGTTGGCGCGGAGGATGTGGGCCGTCTGCCAAATTCGCCACTCCTGCGTCTCCACCGGCCTCTTTGGCTTTTCCGCCCTTTTCGCGGAAGCTTCTCCGGGCTTCTTCTTTGTCTCCGGCTCCTTCCCCGGCAGCCCCCGTGCCCGCCTCTTGTCCTGCTTCACTTTCATCACCTGCAGTCATCGTCGGTTTTCTTCGTCGTAGACAGGGGGTTCCCTGTCCCAGCTGTCCGGTGCTGGGAAGAGACGGAGAATTCCCACTGCACGCAGCTCTCCTTCATCCCACTCGTCCCGCAGGTGTATCTCTGGGGGCCCCCCGTGGAGTCTCCCTCGTCCGCCGCGGATTTCAATCGTCTCCGTCTCCTGCCGTCGTCGTGCTCCGGCCTCAGAGAGTCGCAGCAGACCTTGTTCCCTTACGATGGGCCGCTCCTCCTCGTCTCCTTGTGGTGACTCACTGAGTTCCAAGAGTACTACCGCGCCTATCTTTTTCTTGGCTGCTGCTCCTGCCGTGGCCTCCCCTGGAATCCCTTCGTGCGGTGCTGCTGCGCTAGTTCCCTCCAAGATAGGCTGGAGTGGAGCTGGGATCATGTGGGCTGGCATGGGAACTTTGCGGAGCACTGTGAGGAGCAGCTCTACTGCCTAAGCAGCTTCCTTCTGAGCTTGAGCCAGTTGTCCTGGGTCAGTGCTTGGGAGGGTGCCTTCCTACGGGGAGCGCTGCTTGCTATGCTTAGCAAAAGGTTCTCCAGTGGTACTTTCATCCGCCGCTCGCTTCCCTTGATCTCGTTGGCGGGATGTCAGAGTTGTCTCCGCGGATGGGGCCTGTCCGCCTGGGACCAGCTCTTTGTGTGGAGTGGCCACGCGGTTGACAGAGGCGACATGGGATGGGACAGCCTGTTTAGTGGCGGCAGCGGATGCCGCGGCCTTCTTAGCTGCCGCCGCCGGTACTGCCTGGAGCCTGGCCTGTCTTCCCAGTGAGGCCTCCGACATCGTAGTTTGTGGCACATCCTTCCGGGTCTCTTTCGTGGTTTTTCCTTGTGCTCCCTTCTTTGTTTTTTTGGTCCTTTGTCCCTCCATCGCTGCCTTCTCCTCCGCTGCCATTTTCTCCTCAGCTCGCCTAGCCGCTGCTGCTGTTGCTTCCGCCACCGCACTCTCAGCCACTGCTCTTTCTTTTGCCGCTTTTGCCGCCTTTTCCTGCTCCGCTGCCGCTGCCGATTTTGCTGCTGCCTGCTCTGCTGCCTTCCTACGTCTGGTCGCCGCTTCCTAATCTGCTGCCGCTGCCGCTTCTGCTACTGCCTGCTCTACTGCCTTCCTACGTCTGGTCGCCGCTTCCTGTTCTGCTTCCGCTGATTTATCCGCCGCTGCCTGTTCTGCCGCTTCCCTGCGTTTCACCGCCGCTTCCTGTTCTGCTGCCGCTGCTTTTTCCGTCGCTGCCTGGGCTGCCGCCTCCCTCCGTCTGGCCGCTGCCTGTCCTGTTTCCGCTGCTTTTTCCACCGCTGTCTGTTCTTCCGCTTCCCTACGTTTGACCGCCGCTTCCTGTTCTGCTGCCGCTACTTCTTCCGTCGCTGCCTGGGCTGCCGCCTCCCTCCGTCTGGCCGCTGCCTGTTCTGCTTTTGCTGCTTTTTCCCCCGCTGCCTGTTCTGCCGCTTCCTTACGTTTCACCGCCGCTTCCTGTTCTGCTGCCGCTGCTTTTTCCGCCGCTGCCTCGGCTGCCGCCTCCCTCCGTTTGGCCGCTGCCTCCTGTTCTGCTGGCACAGTTCTAGTGCTGCTTGGTCCGCCACCGCCTTGCGTTCCGCTTCCTCCTGAACCTCAGTTGCAAGCTCCGCTGCCACTCGTTCCGCGGTTGCTTCTGCTTCTTTCCTTTGCTCCTCCTCCTCCTGCTGCCATACCGCTTGCAGCTTGTCCCGGGTTTGTGTGAGCTCAAGGGATTCCTGGAAGTACTCTTGGGCCTCCTCCGCCTTAGCAGCAGTGCGACTCTTCTCCTCCCTGCATACTTCCACGGCCTCCCTAACCCAATGTCGCACCGCCTCCTCTCTCAGAGATTGGCCCGCTTGTTTGAGCGCTGTCCATAGTTCGTCTACCACCTCGGCTGTAATCCGGTTGCACGTTACACCCTCAAGGGTCAAGCGCCAGTATTTTTTGATGGCCTTGTACCAGCCGTTGCACTGTCGTTCTGTCGCGGTGATGCGTGCGATTTCTTGAGGCGTGTACTGTGTTCCCCATCTGGCAGCGGTGGCTCGAAGAAGTTCACCCCACCTCCATAAATTCACCACGGATCTCCTATGCGGCGCCTCTGCCATTCCTGCTGGCATCTGGTGGACGTGATAGATGGTGAGGGCCCGGGCTCGTTCCTGTAGGAGACCCACATAGCGTCGCGTAGGGTCCTTCTTCTGGTCCCGGTGCACCTTGAGCCACCACTCACGGGTGGCGTTCACATAGAGATCCGGCCGGTCCGTGTCGAGGTATTCCGCTACACCCGCCATGTCACGTGCTCGTTCCGGGTGGAGGTTCAAGACGTCGTGGAGTGCCGCGATGAGTCACTCCGCGCCTGCTGTTTCCAGCAGCAGCTCTTGTCTCCCATGTTGTGCGAGGGCCGGGGTACCCTTGGCCGCACCCTTCAAGACCACCTGCCAGGCTCGATCAAAGAACGATTCCGCCAGGTCTGTGCGGATTGCGTCTGGGAGCTCGGTCTGTAGGTGCAGTATGACACTGCTGACCACGTCTAGCAGACGAGTAGCCCTGGGTTGATCTCCGCTGTCACCAGAGCTCTCTTCCTCCAGATGGGTCTGTGCACCTTCCATCACCGTTCCTACGCTGAGCAGGGGATGCGGTGTCTCCTGGGCTGGGCTGCCTCTCGAGGCCGGTGGGGAATAGGAGTGCGTTGTGGGTGCGGAAGGGCCAGGTGGCAATAGTGCACCAGCCGGTGCCGTCGGTGCGGTTGCTGCTACTGGGGGTGCAGCCACTTATGATTCTGCGCCTGTAGGGGGTGGTCTTGGCATTGGAGTGGTGGCGGGGGTTGGTCGTGGCGAGGCTGCAGCCGCTGCTAAAGGTGATGTTGACCTGTGTGTCGCGGATCGTCCTGTGCCGGCAGCAGGTGTCGTGGCCTGTCCCGTGGAGTTCCTTCTAAGCTGTCGTCCTGATGTGCCACCCCCCCTCGTTGAAGGCGCAGTCTCCGCGCTGGAGGGACGAGTCGTTTGGGAGACTGCTCCGCGGTTCAAACCAGAGCTTCGTGTGATGCATCGGGTGAACTGAGTACCGGTGCCGGTCGGTGCAGTAACCATGGGAAAAGAGGTTGAGAGTGGACGAGGCGAAGTGAAAAGCGGGATGAAAGAGCAAACACCGGAGGCTGAAATGAGACGGAGAATACCGGCGTCCAGCAATGTATCGGCTTTGCGCGACACGAGCCAGTCCGCCACCAGGAGCATGTCATATGTCTGTACGTCGCATACCTGGACTGTGTGCGGTGCATGGACATTCGCCATGTGCATGGGGAGAGCCGTGATCTGGCCGATGGGTGCATCGATGGCTCTGGTGGAAATGGAGAAGCGGATTCGGGTGGGTTTGAGAAGGTGGGGAATGTTCAGGGTATTGACCATGCACAGCGCGATTGTGGTGTGTGTGGCACCCGTGTCCACGATGGCCACGAATTTGCGGCCGCACACCCATACGTAACACCATGCCACATGGATCTCGACGTGCGCGGGTGGTCCCGGGATCAAAAGAGCGGGAGCCCAAATGCGCGGTGCCCGAGCAGCGGCTGTCCGGACGCGGGAGTGAGCCGTGAGGATCTCGTGGACAACCATGCGTACTCCCGGGTCGCGGTCGAGGGTATAGGAGAGGCGGATGCCGACGGGAGAGAGCGAGGTATTGAGGGAGGAGAAGAGATTTTGGAGAAGGTCCGCGGATGCAGGGGAGTGGAGAAGGAAGTCAACCAAGGGAAGAGGATGTCGATTGTCAAAGAGAGGGGAGGCAGAGGGAGCCGTGAGTGTGGATGGTGGGTGGACCATGGGCAGAGCAGCAGGTGGGACGCGATGGGTCCGCGGAAGCATAGAGCATGGGAGAGGTGCGCGGCAATATCCTCTAGGGTCCAGCCGCGGATCGTGGGGTTGTAGCGGCAGGCAACCTGGAGGCCGTCGTTGGGAAGAGCAGGGAGGGTTGCCGCGGAGTCCGAGTCGTCGGAGGAGTCCAGTTCGGTCAGCAGTTGATGCACAATATCCTGCTCGTCATCCGTGAATTTGTGGGCAATGCCTTCCCACAAGGGCTCGTCGTCAGTAGATGGTGGCGCGGGTAGCTCCTCTACAGGCTCCTGCTGCCGATCCGCGGGGTTTGGCCATGCTTCACGGGGAAGGCGACTGAGGGCGTCCGCATTGCGGTTAGCGAGGGCGGGCTGATACTTGATTTTCATGTTATAGCCCTGCAAAAGAAGGGCCCACTTGGCCAGGATGCCCTCGTGGCTCTGAGTGGTGAGAAGCCACTGGAGCGCCTGATGGTCAGTGAAGACGGTGAAGGGCTTACCGTTCTTGATATAATCGCGGAAGTGTTGGAGAGCCCAAAACACTGCCAGGAACTCACCCTTTACCGGTGGGTACTTCCGCTCTCCGTCCGTGAGCGCGCGGCTCGCATAGGCGATCACTCGTTGAACGGGCTCCTGGACTATTTGTGAAAGTACTGCACCAAGACCATCCCGTGACCAGTCAGTGGTGATGGAGAAAGGGAGGTTGAAGTTGGGGAACTCCAACATGGGCACAGTGACCAGCCGGTGTTTGATTTCTGCCCACGCCGCGGCACACTCCGCTATCCAATCAAAGGGCACGTCTTGGTGGGTGAGTTTTTGTAAGGGGCGGACGATGTAAGTGTGGTCGAGGAAAAACTTGCGGTAGAACGAGACGAAGCCAAGGAAGATCTTGATCTGTGCCGCGGTTGTAGGCTGGCGCCATTCCTTGACTGCCGCGATATTTTCTGGGTCCGTCTTGATGCCATCCATACTCATAACGAATCCCAAGAACTCCATCTCCGCCGCGACGATGGAGCATTTTGCCGCTTTCAGCTTGAGATTGGCCGTACGGAGAGTAGAAAATGCAGTAGTGAGGGATGTGAAGAGTTCCACAAAGTTGTGGATTGCCACCATGATGTCGTCAATGTAGCAGGTCACATTAGGAATTCCGCGGAGTGTGGAGTCCATTACTCGTTGAAAGGTGGCGCTGGCGTTGCGGAGGTCGAAAGGCATACGAGTGAAGGCGTAGAGTCCTTCCGAAGTTACGATGGCGGTCTTGGCTATAGAATCTGGATGCATGGGGACAGCATAGAAGGCTGCCTTGAAATCCAGCTTCGCAAACCATCCACGGCCTTGTTGGCGTTCCTGGATGTCAACAATCAGCGGCATTGGATATGCGTCTTCTTCTGTGACCCGGTTGAGGTCGCGGAAGTCGACACATAACCGCTTGGACCCATCAGGTTTGCCGACAATGACCAGGTTAGCGCGCCATGGACTGACAATGGGGATGATCACCCCTTGTGCTTTCAGTTCCGCGAGACCTTTGGTAATGATCTGCTCCTGGTCCGGAAGTATGCGACAAACTTTCTGCTTGGTGGGAGCAGCCGTCCCAGTGGAGATGACGTGGAAGGCATCTACTGCCCCAAGGTCCGTCGCGGAGCCAGCAAAGATGTCAGAGAAGGAGTCAAGGAGGTCGCATAAGTCTTGTCTTTGTGACTGGGAGAGATGGGGATGAAGGATGTGATCCCAGCGAGGGGGCGGTGGGGGCGCCTGGGCGCGGATTAGGTAGAACTCCTCTTCGTCGTCCAGGAGAAGACCTTTGCCGAATACCTGTTCTCCCCGCTGCCATAACCCGAGAAGGTTATTTTGCATGCCTGGTGTCACAGAGTCCGTGGTAAGCTCATGCCACTCTGCAACTAGGACTTGCTCTGTGTCGAGTAGGACTTCCGCGGGTGCTTGGTCATGCTGAGGACGAGTGTAGGAGTCTTCTTGTGCGGCCATGAGAGGGAGAAGGGCTCTCCACCGGTGACGGGCATCGTCATCCGGTCCCCACCTGTGATGAGGGTGTATTCCTTGGTGTCGGTTGCGGATGTGAGTTGCATGACGCCAAGGGAGAACAGGAGGTTGACCTGACGCGGAAGGAGGTAGTCCATACCCAGGAGAACATCATAGGTCCGGACCTTTGTGACATGTACGTCCACTGGCTCATGGAGGGACCCCACTTGCAAGGAAAGCCCCTGCACTTCTCCGTCCCCGTAGTCCATTCCGCCTGCCACGTTCCTAAACAGCCGGTGCGTGGGAAGGATGCGGTCTGTCCATCCGATCACACAGACGACGCAGAAAGCGACCGTAGTGTGGGTTGCTCCAGTGTCAATGATGGCGAGGAACTTCCGTCCGTAGATCCAGACCACACAGCAGGCGACCTCGTAGTGGCGATCGTCACGGCAGGGTGGCTCCAAAGGCTGCGATGCCCATCCCCAGTCCAGCTCCTCTGTGTTCAGGGCCAGTGGTGTCTCCGCTACAACTCCTTGGGTGTTCTGGGTTCCATGCGGCGGTGTAATACAATCGAGAGAGATACCGACAGCATGGAGACGATGATTGGCCTTGGTGAACTCTTCCTTGAGCCGCAGAGCAATCTCAGGGTGGTTGCGGAGGAAGTCGAAAATTTTCACTGATGCAATGGGGGTGGTGAAGAGCTTCTCTACGGGATCTGTAGTGTTGGGGATAGCATTTGGGGCGGTACGCGGATCCGATGAGGGTACTGTGTCAGTCATGCCTTTGGCATGCGGAGGGTCCGTAGGGCGGCGCTTGTCAGCAGCGCGCACGGAACGGGCCGTGATGGCGTACTGTAGCCGGGCCTCGATAGCTTCCGCCCGTCATCGCATATCGTTCTGCACTTGTGCTGCCTCCTGCATGTCCCATCCGTGGAGTCCGAGCTTGCGGGCTCATGTGATGAGTTCCGCTTCCTCAGGAGTGGGGGATACCTATGTGGTCTCGTTATCCGCCATGGGCAGACCCAACTTGACATTGTGTGCCCCGGCCGCGGGATTTGGGATCGGTTGGGGGTTTGGCAAGATGCCCTGTCCAGTTCCTTGCCCTGGCTGAGGCTGGCCGGTTAGGGGTGGGCGCGGTTGTTGCTGCTGCTCCTGTTGCTGTTGCCCTGGCCATGGTTGGTTATAGTACTGGTGCCACTGCTGCACCATGGGATCTTGATGGACTCGATCAGGGCGCGGAGCTGCTTGTCGGCGGCGAGGACAGTCGCGGGCGATGTGTTCCAGGCTTTGGCATGTGTAGCAGGCCTTGAGCTTTTGCGGTGGAGGCGGGGTGTGTGAGGAGGCGGTTGCATGGGTGTCACCGCCCTGATTTTGGCGTGTGGACCGCTGACGGGTGGATATGGTCGTAGCATCTTGTACCGCGTCCTGGAGAGATTGGTAGCGGTCCACGATCATGAGGCTGTTGACTTCATCTGGGAGGGCGTAGATGAGGTTCTGCAAGAGGAACCACAGCGGAAGGCCTTCCCCCTGAGGGTTTTTGGCCACTGAGGCCCATGTCAGAAACTGGCCCAAAAATCTGCGGATTTCGTCATCCTTCCCCATGACCTCCTTTTCGATCTTCCTCAGGGCTTCCTCCTTTGTCAGATGCTTGCAGCGCTCAATGAGGGTGTTGCCGAAGTCCTCGAAGGATGGGAAGGGTGCGCGTGCGTTGTACCAGTCCGCCACGGCATCCTGCAGATGGAGATCCACGGTGGTGAGACAGAGGTCAGGTGGAATGCAGCCAATGCTAGCGTAGAGGGTGATTTACTTGAGCCAGCTCCAGGGGTCCTCCTCGGGGGCGCGCTTGAAGGAGTCTAGTCGTGGGAGGTTCGCGGGTTCAGAGCGGATGTACTGCAGCTGAGGCACGGTGCTGCGGTTAGTCGTCAATGCAGTCAGAGAGTGCGGAGGGGGAAGGGTCATAGGTTGTGCCGTGGAGTAACCGGCATGATGCATCTGTACCGGGGGCTGTCCTGCGGGCATATGAGGGCCTGGCTGCGTGGGTGGCTGGGGTATGTACCAGGAAGAGTGGACTGGCATTGAGGTGGTGTAGGGTGTGGAGAAGAATGTAGTCCCAGGGGGCGGGACCATGATCGAAATAACCACTTTGAGGATGTTTGCTTCAATGATACCCCCAAATTTGCCACATTGTAGGAGTATTCCGCGCTTACCCTACTCCGCACTATCTTCTGCTTTTTACTACTCTCTGTTCCGCGCTATCGTCGAATTCCAAACTTCCAAAGCAGATGATCAAGGTCAAAGTTCCTCCGCAGCCACTCCCTTGAATCACTATTCCCGTTCAACCAACTCTATGGCCCACAGGACTGACCTATGTGCAAGAGCCTCACCGATGAGTGATACTCCGCGGTCCACTTCTTGCCTCACACGAGCCCGCCACCTCGTTGCTTCCAGCTCCTCTCCGCGGAACCTCATTCCGCAGCCGTTGACAAGCAAGGGCACCGCCGGCAGTTCACCTCACCCCGAACTTGGTTCTTCACACACTCAGTCCCGCTGACCGCGGGCAGAACATTCAGAGGTAGTGGAAGGCAGGGGAGCAGAATGTTGGAGACATGAACGAGAGCGGATGAATCTCTTTGATAATCCAGAGTAGAGTACATGAAGAGCGGAGTTCTGATCAATTGAACAATTCAGAGTGCGAGAATGCAAGCACACCTTCAGCTATCGCTACCAAGGCCTTTTCTACTCGGGATTCCGCACGGCGTGCCTACACGCCGTGGGTCTTGTCCCTCACACTTCATCCTCTATCTTCCTACTTGGACTCCTCCCAGTGCGTCTATACACCGCGGGTCTAGTCACACAGGGGAAACATCCTTCTTCCTTTTCTACTGGGACTCTTCTTCTACATCCGTGGCTCGTGCACACGGACCTTGTGTTCTTCCTTGAATCTTCATTCTTCCGCGGTGCGTCCTCAAGGTGTTTCTCCTTGATTGACGCAGTGACACTTAGTGCTGATGGATTGCTTCTCCCCTGATTGCTACGTGCGTCCGCTATTTTGTCTGATTGATTTCGTGATTGTGCTTCCTCTTGCGGTCCGCACTTGTTCCCTTCCCACCGCGGACTTCACTGTTGCTATTTCCCGCCCTTTCACAGCTTCCGCATCAAGCGCTTGAGATGGCAGTAGGGGAGTTGCCGCAGATGACAATGTCAACCTGCGGCAACTCCCGGCCAACTTTCCCATCTTCAACGCCACTGGATTCCGCGCTACCCCATGCTCCACCGCACTTGCCGCGGGAGCCAGCGTGCCTTGCGCGGTCCCCAGTCTGCCCGTCTCCTTTTCCGCGGATTGGCCTTTTCGCGGATGAGTGGTAGAAACCTGCCTGACATTCAATCACTGCATCATCCAAATCTTGTACAGTGGTTGGTATTGCCACTACTAAGTATGTTCAATCATGCATCTCTTCCAGAGATAGAAGGTTTAGTGAACAATATTGGTCAGGAAGTGTAGAATGAGGTTCAACAAGAGGGGAGAAAACAACGGAGAAATTTGAAATTGTCAAAAACTCATGTTATTCAACATCCTCGTCTGAAAACATGAACCAACACTTGTCATCTAGTTTTATCCCTTAGTGGTCCCCACCAACATCACTTAGGGGTGGGAAAACCCCGTACCACGGCCATGTCTGTTACCACGGTCAGGCTCGTTGTCACGGTTGTGGCCCTGTCCAGGGCCATGTCCACGGCCTCCTGCTGCACCATCTCCACGAGGTGTGGCAGCTGTAGCCAAAGCTGCGACCGCTTGTCCACAATCAGCAACCTCAGGACACTAGGCCTTAAAATGGCCATGCTGTACACAGTTGTGGCAGAGCCCATCACAGAAGGTTGCATTGCGACGCTCACCTGCCACCAATAACTCGTCATTGTCATGGCTACGCTTGTTGTTGCAGGCCTTGTACCCTCTAGTCTTCTTGACTGGAGGGTTTGCGGGCTGCTTGCTGTTGACCCCACCCCGCTGCCCGGCTGACCCACCTGCCCTTGTAGTGTCCATGCACATGTCACAGCCTTGTTGTGCACGCACATTTGGCAGTGTACCTGTATAGTACTTTGCTAAATACACTTCACTCATATAATCGTGAAATCGCCCTCAAGCTTGTCCAAGCTTGCTAGTTACCGTCGTAGTGGTCTTATCTTTCACTTTCTCGCTGGAAAGACCATCACGCAAGTACTCCAACAACAAGCACTACGAGTACTTGAAGGTCTAGGTCCTATCGCCCTTAGTGAAGCTTTTGGCTTAAATCTTGAGTGCAGAGAAATTGCTCAATTAGGCCTCGAACAAGCTACCCAGGTGCCTATATTCCATCTTGTGGAAGGTACGCTGTGCCTCCTCATGCAAGATACAGTTTGTGCACACCATAGCACCAAAAGTCTCCCACGACATGGACTGCCACTCCTTAACCATGTACTTCAAGTGCTTGTCCTCAAGTTATGTCGTTGCAAGATCACTCCACTAACCGAGTGGCGCCTTGTGGACACGCAGGATGTATTCCATGTGGTCTAGTAAAATGGTCAACTTCACGCCCTTTCGGAAGATCTCCATACTCTAGAGGAAGGACGTATTCATGGCTGGCACCGAAGTCGTCGAGGTAGGAAACTCCTCGTTGCGACTTGTGATGGCATCAGTACCTGTCATCCTGTCACCTATGTAGCTAGTCCTTCGAAGGTTCTCGATATCATCAAGTGTATCGAGAGTTTCCTTCAATGGTACGGTTACCTCCTGTTTGGCAACCGCGCTCGTGGTGACGGCTCCCAAGTTTTGGAGTCCGTCGAGGATGTGTGGTGAGGCTGTCACCACCTTGCCCTTGTTGGTCTTGGATAGCCTGACACTTGCTATCCCGTCGCCCGTGCAACTAGCACGTGAAAACCGTTGTGGGGTGTCTTCTCTCAAAGTCTATTTGCTCTCACGATCCGTAAGGCAACTAGAACATTTATCTCTATCTTTCTAGGCCGCCATGGTCATCACGATTACTTGGTAGAAATATATTATTTGATTTCTATGCCGCCACGGTTGGCACAATCACGTGGATTCTAGCCAAGACCCGAAGGTGTGAGTCACGTCACTATGCAAGCTAAAAATCCTAGGAAAACAAAGCAAGGAAATATCAAGAGTCTATAAGAATTTGAGCACCGCTTAAAAAGGTGAGGGAAAAGGTAGGTCAACTCTATCTAAGGGTTTGTACCCTCGCATGTCCCTTCCTCACTGTTCTTGTCTTCTTCTTCATTTTCTTGTCTTCCTTGGCCTCCTCTTGAGTCCTCTTGATGCCTCTCGCGCCTCTTGGCCATGTCTTCCCTGAACCGGCGACGTTGGAAAAGCCGCCAAAAATCTTCGAGTTGTCGTCCTCCATCTTTTTAGGGTGTTCTCAGGCCGTGAGAGCCCATGACCTTGGAAAGAAATGCCGTCCCAATTTTTGGATGAAGGAGGGGAGAGGGAACCTTGAAAACGGAGGCAAATCAGTAGTTTTGAGGATGGGCACTCTCCATCCCGTCCAAGAAAAATCCACCCAGCTCCTAGGAGTGGAGAAGAAGCTCAAAAGAGTTGGGAGGTTGAAGTAGAGCTTCTCAAGAGCTTCCTAAGCACTTTTTGGTGCTTAACGGATTTGTATAGACACCGTACCTCCCTTTCATGTTTCTGTTATTGCTACAGTTGCTCGTGGTGCTTAACATCTAGCGTAGCCGTAGGAACCGTAACTCAGTTAGTTAGGAGGGTCCTCTGGCTTTGAGAACGAATGTAACAGGTTGTGTTTCTAGCTCTTGCACTTCGGTCGTTGTCGGAGTTTGTAGAATGACGACCAGAGCTCGCTCGGGGGGTTTTCCCTTCTGCCTCCGGAGACTCAAAACATTTGAGTCTCCAGAGGCCCATTTCTGTTTTTACCTCTTCCCCCTCGTTCTGGGTTCCAAACGAGGAGGGCATTACTTTGAACTCGTGATTTTGCACGAGTTTTCTGTATAACCAATTTCGGCTACAACGCAACGGTGTAAAATTGTCACATGGGAGGCACATCCAACGATTTCGCGTCAATGCTTTTATTCCTCTCACATCTCACTCCTTTGCTCTCTATCCCTTGCCTCGCTCACTTGAGAAGGTGGGCAGGAGAGAGCGAGGACGAGGGCTTGAGGCCACAGGCTTCGGCGCTCAAGGCCTCACGGCCTCCTGGCCGGGCCAGCAACCGGGCTGTAAAGCCCGGTTGCTGGCTGGTGGCTCGCCTGCGAGTGGCCGGGCGGCCCCCAGCCAGCCAGTAGTTTGCAGGTGGGTGGCCATCAGCCAGCCCTCGCAATAACAAGGGGTGGCTATGAGCCACCCCCTTGCTATCGCGAGGTGGGAGGGCCGAACTGGCCCTCCCGCTACAGCGATACTTCTGTCCACCCACACCCATACCCACACACATACATTCTGGAAGGTGGTGGAAGTTGTCACAAACGTCTAGAACAGAAAACCGAAGGCCCGGGCAGTTGGCCAAAATGCCCTCGGCCGGACGTAGAATTCCTAAAGTCTTCGTGTGGTGGGCCATGAATGTAAAGACAAAAATGCTCACTCGCGGAGTTGAGGGACTCGTGTACGTCGGTGAAGTAGCACCACGTGCGTCACCCGCCGTGCGCCGTAGCAGGTACTTATGATGTGTGCTCTTCAGTTGTCAAATCTCTTTGCATCATTAAGTTATTGAAGCATATAAGACTACATGTGTCTCCCCAACCTAACCCTTGCTGTTTATTGCACCTGCTTGCTCGCTAGTGCGCCAGCTGACATGACAATGTTGCCACGTTAGCAGGAGCAAGGCTAAGAAACTTCTTACCAGTTTCTCACTCCCAACATCTGTTGTATGTAACCCTCATGTGCACTGACAGTATCACATCCGGAATTGGGATTGCTTTTATAAAGTAGCTTATCTGCAATTCGCCCCTATTCTAGCCATAAAATATTCAAGATACCCCTTTTTTTTAACTTATCCCTAGGTTGCTCTGATGTTGTAAATTGTGGCAAGTTCTCCCCTAAATCTGAAGAAATTGCTTGGTCGCCCATGAAGATTTGGGAGAAGTTGATATACTTTGTTGAGTATCGGGGAAAATGAATTATAAATGTTCTGCCCACATGGGAATTATGACGGTGTTGTAATTTACCCATCGTTTGGGTCGATAGATCAGCGGTGTCCATACTTGGAAACGATATTTCAATGGTGTGCATAGCTCAAAACAAAATGACAGAGGTGCCCATATTTTTCATTGTGCAAGCGAAAAAGGAATAAAATGGACACACTGACATTTATTTCATGTATTTAACAGATTTCAGATGGATTTAAACATCGGTGATGAAACGATCGACTTCAAGGGCGAAGTCGAACTTCGCCGGTCATCGTAAGCTCGGAGGAGGGGTTTTGCGGCAAAACCTCCCATGCGAGCTCGCGCTGACCCTGCCAAAACCCCCACATTAACTAGGGGGTTTGTCGAGGGTTTGAGGGGCTTTGTAGGATGCGGCGCACGCTTTGATAGAAGAAAGGGTGCTTGTTGGGCCTCGCTACCGCAGGGCCCGGCAAGTGCCCGGGCAAGCAAGAAAATAAAACCTAAACCACCCAGTGTGACCAAGGGATTTGTCGATTATTCAGAGGGGGGAGGGTTGCCAGATGTGGCGCACGATGTGACAGAAGAAATGGGATCTGTCGGACCCCGCTACCGCGGGGCCCGGCAGGTGCCTGGGCAACTAAAAAATCAAACCCAACCCCCCCAGTGTAACTAGGGGGTTTGTCAGAAATTGGGGGGGGGGGGGGGGGGGGGGG
>SZWC01007192.1:17652-30047 GCA_023375785.1 Penium margaritaceum | reverse complement strand
GGGGGGGGGGGGGGGGGGGGGGGGGGGGGCTTGCGAGATGCGGCGCAAGCTATGATAGAAGAAAGGGGATCTGCCGGGCCCCACTACCGCGGTGTTGAAGTTTGTTGGCCACTCACATCTCTATGCCCTCTTGTCTCCTCCTCCATGCACAGACATGTACAGATTAATTGACATGGCCTCACCTGGGAAGACATCAAGCGTGCCCACCATGATTGGCGCCTCTGACGACTTGACCCAAGTGCTTCATCTAGGAGTGCCTTCTGGCACATACATGGTCATAAATTGATTCTTTATCTCATGTGGGAGGTGCTAGGGCCCGTACATTCTTAGTTCCATGCTCTGCATCATGTTTTGCCTGCCTTGAGTGTTTTTTGGGGGAGCTGCATTTACCAGTACTGATCCTTAGGGGGCCACCATGCCGGGTTCACCCCGAGCATTGGTGAGTAGCCGCCGTTCACTTTTATATTGAGCGGTCAGGCTTGACCCCCGGGTGGCGGCGTGTGCTTGCTCGGATGTGTTGCCCATGGCGAGTGCACGCTCACCGGTTGCTAAGTCTCGCTCGCTCTACCTCCACTCTCTATTCTTGGTTTCGCCCGAGCTATGAAGGCAAAATTTTCCTGCATCCATGGCATACTGTGTGCTCCCTCATGCATTGCTACTTTTCACACACGTGTATCCTTGGAAGCTGCCTGGAAACTATTGGTATCAGAGCTAGTGGGGATCTGCTCCCACCGCTCATCAGTCCTGGTTCCTAGTCTCGGTGCAACAATCACACTCGCGGCCCTCTAGGCTCACTCAACCCCACCTCAACAGCGTATCTTCGCTGCGTGTCTGTCCTTTGGCACTAAGCAGAAGCATCTAGAGGTGCTACGGTGCTCGTTTGCGCCTTCTCTCGCAGTATTCCTACGTCACCATCGTCCACATTCCCGCGGAAGACGGTGTGTGAGCTGTGTTCTCTGCACTCGCTTGGCTGCTCCCAGCTGCCCTCTCGGCTGCTCTCTACTCACAGCTACTCTCAGTTGCCCTCTATTACTCTCAGCTGCTCTCGGCTGACCTCTCAGCTACTCTCTGCTTGTGGCCGCTCTCTTAGATGCCCTCGGCTGATCTCGGCTGTTCTCTCCCCTCGGCTGCTCTCGGCTGCCCTTTGCCCTCGGCTGCTCTCAGCTTCGCTCTCAGCTGCTCTCTACTCACAGCTGCTCTCTTGGCTGCCCTTGGCTGCTCTTGGCTACCCGTTGCCCTCCGCTGCTCTCACCTGCCCTCGACTGCTCTCAGCTGCTCTCGGCTGACCTCTCGGCTACTCTCTGCTAACGGCCACTCTCTTATCTGCCCTTGGCTACTCTCGGTTGTTCTCTCTCTTGGACTACTCTCAGCTGCCCCTTGACTGCCCTACTCCGCACAGCTCCTACCTGCTGCCCTCAGGAGCAGCCACAGCCCCAGGCTTCAGCATCACAAGCAGTCACAGTGGATTCACCACCTCCTTACGGGCCCCCAGACGAAGAGCTCGACTCCCCTCGAACGACTTCGCGCTACGTCAACCATGACTGGGAGGATCCTCGGCTCTTTGAACCTCCTACATCCCCCGACAACAACACACCCTTGTGGTACCGCATGCTTGAACCCTCTTATTGGCGCGAGGAACTGGCTGAACTGGACGAAAGGGCGGCGGCTGAACGAGAGGAGGAAATCAATCGACAGGTAAATACGCCCGACGACCTACCTCCGTCACTGCCTCGTCCCTCAAACATGCAACCACGTACCTCTCCACTGTCATCCAACACTGTCATCCAACACTGCATCTACCTCCAACACCACGTCAGCTTCGTCTTCTGCCCCAGCTGCATCTGTTGAACCCGCTCCGACACTTGAAGTCCCTGTGGTGATTCCTGTACTCACAGTCCACACAGACTCCATTGGCCTGGCAAGCACCATTCTTGACACAGTTGCAGGTGCCGTAGCAACCTTTGCCGCCATTGCTCGTGCATGCACGACACCCACCCAGACTACAGCGGGTCGTGTAGCTGAATCCTACGCACACACAGCAGCTTCTATCACACTACTCTCTGCTACAGCTGTCAACATTTCCATGCAGGTTACTGTAGTCGCGGCCTCTGTTGCCACCGCCGCATCATCGGCTGCCGACTCCACTACAGCTGCCGTCAGCTCCATCCGCGCCTCTACTACATCTAAAGTCATAACTCCCACTGGTGCCTCGCGGGAGCTGACGCCACTCGTCACCACAGGGGTCCTGATTGCATCAGCATCAGCAGCAGTGGCTGGGACCACCGTCACTGGCCTCCTCTTCCTCACCGTGGCTATTGTAGGATGGATTACAGTTCTCTTCTCCTCAGCTGCAACAGTGGTAGCCCCTCTCTTCGCACTGCTGCCCTGTCACTAGTTCGGTGAGCATCCTCTGCATTTTCCACTGCACATTCACTCGTCACCTCTCTCTCTCTCTCTCTCTCTCTCTCTCTCTCTCTCTCTCTCTCTCTCTCTCTCTCTCTCTCTCTCTCTCTCTGCCTCCTTACTCTCACCATGCCAGGACCAGAGGAAACAATAGAGGCTCTTCAAGCCGCCCTTAGTGAAGCCCAAGCGGCCCGTCGCAGAGCTAAGAATGAGCTGCACCGGAACAGCAAGGCACAACATGAGTTAGCTGCCACAGTAGCGACCCTAGTCATAGAACGCCTACGGAATGTACCTATCCTTGCTGATGTCCTTTCTGCTGATGACACTGCATCTGCTGACTCATCTCTACCTCCCTGTGGTGGCGTCTCCAACTCCTCTCCCGCTCTCTCAGCAGCTGCTCTAGCTCGGGTTCTCCTACCCACACGGCAGAAGGACTTCGAGACCCCACCACCACAATTTACCTCCAAACATACCTTCACCTCCTGGAAAACACGCTTCAGCGCGTGGGCCCAAGGGGAACTTTTATGGGAGTACTAATCTCCCCCAAATGCACCGTTTGTTCCACAGCCAGCGGAGGCGGCTCGTGCCGTCCGCGCTCTAATCACTGCTGGACCCGAGAGCCTCCTTGATGACATTGGTACCTACAATGTAGACCCAATACGAGGTACACCTGCTGAGCCCATTGGTGCATACTCTCTCATTCGTCATCGCAAGACAGTCACTGGGCATGTAGCCCTGAGTGCTCTCACTGTGCAGTTTAACAACTTGTAGATGTAGGCTGATAAGACTGCAGACGAGTATTGGGCGAGGAGTCTGCGCCTACTGCGAGACCTGGGCAAGGCCGCTCCTGGGCCTCTGTCAACGTGCTTGTCCATTGTTGGGGGCTGATTCCTGAGCTATCTGATCTTTACCTGCACGTCTCCCAGGCAGAGCTTGAGCTTCTGGCCTCCGCACCACTCCTTGCTGACACACCCCTAGGGATTGGACCTCTCTATGAATTTACTGCCTCCCATCTTACTCATTGGTGGAACAGCCTACAGAACAAGCGCATGCATCGCGCTACGCTTGCTGTAGTTACCACCTCCTCGCCCTCTTCTGCAGCAGCCACTACCTCATCTGCAGCCTCTACCTCCCCTGCCATAGCTCACTCCACACAGGCAACTTCTCGTGGCGGGGATGGTGGCTCCAACCGTGGCGGTGGCCGCGGTGGTGGCAAAGGGCGTGGGAGTGGTTGGGTCCACCAAGTCTTCAACCGGTTCCACCACCAGTACAGATGTCACCTACTACAACTACGGCGCTGCAGGTCACTCTGCGCCCAAGGGTCCGGCCCCCCATGATGATGCTCGTCTGACCTCCTCCATGCGTGTCCACTGGGCACGCACTGGGGTCACCTCCTCCTCCGCAACTACAGTAGTGACAGTCGCACCTTCTTCCTCGTCTTCCTCAGCCTCCGCCCTAACCACCACACCTGCTCCACTTCAACCTTCACCTTCACCCTCCAGTCCTTGGGGCTGGATTCCGCCTCCCGGCGGTCCTCCCTACTATGGTCCCCCATCCTCACACTACTCTCCAACCTCCTGGACGCGTGATGATGGCCACCTGTCTGACCGCTCCTCTGACCGCTCTTCTGACCGCCGTGACGAGTAGCGTGTCCTTGAGCGGCGCCTCGCGGAACTCCTTCACCTTTGCTCTCACGGAGGTGAGAGTGTGAGTGGCCAGTGTCGTGTGTCTGTCTATGAATCTGACACCACCCTCCGGGGTGCGGCGTCTGGTTGTGTGCAAGGGGATCTGCCTGATGCTCTTGACTAGATTGAAGATTGGCAGTCCAATACGGTCCCCACTCGTCCCGGTGCCTCCTCTTCTCTCTCTCTCTTCGTGGTGCTGTCGCAGTCTGTCTTGTCTTTCCTACCACTCGTGCGGCCTCTGGCCTCTGGATCATTGATTCTTGGGCCACCCATCACATGACCTCTTGTCGCTCCTCTTCTGTCTTCCTTGGTCCCGTTGGCTCTGTTCGCTCTGTCCGCACTGGCTCCGGCCAACTTCTTCCCGTTCATGGCGTCGGTGTCATCCGCTTCATTGGTCCTGGCGGCACACTCTATCTTCCTGACGTGCTGTACGTCCCTAACCTTGAGGTCAACCTGCTCTCTGTGACCACCCTTGATGACCAGGGCATGGACTTCTCGTCCAGCCGTGGCCTTGCCTCGATCTCTTTCCACTCATCTGGCCATGTTGTTTTATGTGGAGTGCGCTGTGATTGCTTGTTTCGCGTACCGCTTTCCCTTCCATCGTCGTCCGCTGCCTCTGCTCTTGTTCATGTGGCGCCCTCCTTGTCTCCCACCCACGTTGACCCTTTGCATCGTTGGCTTTCTCACATTCACACTGCGGCAATCCAGCGTCTCCTTTGCCTCCAGCCTGTTGTGGGCCTGGACTCGGCCTACCTACCTTTGTCCCTCCTTGCTCATTGAGTCGTCTAGACTTTGCCACTGGCAAGATGCATCGCTCTCCATTCTCCACCTCCGAGTCCCACTCCTCTCACCCTCTTGACCTTGTTCATTCTGACGTGATGGGTCCATTGTCCCGCGCCTTTCTTGGTGGTCTCGGTCGCTACATTCTCTGTTTGACTGATGACTTCTCTCTGTACCGCCGGGTCTTTGCTCTCCGTCACAAAAGTGAGGTCACCGACGTCGTTGAAGCGTGGTTCCCTCAGGCTGAGCACGCATTTCTTCACTCTCTACGTGTGTTTTACAGTGACAGAGGAGGTGAGTTCTTTGGTCCTACCTCTCGCTTCCTTGAGTCTTGTGGTGTCCGTCTTGAATGCACCGCCCCCTACAGCCCGCAATAAAATGGTGTGTCTGAACGCAGGAACCGCACCCTTGCTGATGGCGTGTGTGTGCTTCTTTCTGCCTCCGGTCCATCCCCCCTATTTGCCTTTGAGGCCATGTACTACATGACGTGGATCTATAATAGGGTTCCTCATGGTCCTCTCCCCCACACGATCACTCCTTTTGAACGTTGGACGGGTCGGCGCGCCGGCCTTCGTCTTGCCCGTGTCTGGGGGTGTCTTGCTTTTGTCTGGTTCCCCTCGAACCAACTGCATGGTAAACTGTCCTCCCGCGATCGCATGTGTGTCTTCCTTGGTATCTCTCCCTTCTCCAAAGCTTGGCACTTTTGGGATCCCTCCCGCAGTCACGTCATTGAGTCCCGTGATGCACTGTTCTTTGAGCACTTGTTTGAGCACAACGCACCTCGCTTTGTCGGGTCCCTCTCTCCGTCCTCTTGAATTGGGGGTAGTCCTTCCCCATCTGGGGTCTCTTCTCTCCCCTCCGCTCTTCCCTCGGTTCCCTCTCTGCCTGGCACTGACTCGTCATTGTCCTCTGCACAACTGATGTCTCCCTCGTCCTCTGTCACTCCACCCTCTGGTCCCTCTGTGCCCTCTTCTACAGTGCCAGTCTCATTGCCAACGTTAACTTCACATTCTGCTCCCTCTGCCTCTTCTCCATCTCCTATTGGTGTTGTGCATCCAGCCTCTCCAACCGCTACTGTGCATTCAACCTCTCCAGCCGCTACTATGCGACCAGCCTCTCCAGCCCCTGCTGTGCATCCAGCCTCTCCTGCTACCGCTCCACACCCAACCTCTCCTACTCCCTCTCTAGTGTAATCCACTCCAGCATGGTCTATTCCCCCTGTGTCACCCTACACACGTAGAGGTCGTCTCCGTGCCCTCCCCTCCCAGTCTCACCCTGCCGTTTTTGGTGACCCTGGCCTCCGTGCACTTGGTCTCGTGACCTCCGGCCTGTCTGTCGCTGCCTCTGTTGTTAACCCCAGCACTGCCCTTGGCTACTCTCTTGTTGAACAAGGGTTTCACTCCGCTCTCTCGTCGTCCGTCGCTGGGTATGTTGCCTCGTGCTTCGCTGCTGCCGGTCTCTCTCCTCTTTCGCCTAAACCCGTGACTGTGCAGGCATCGCGTGCAGCCGCTAACTCCTCCCTATGGGAGTCATTTATGGTTAATCACCTCTGAAAAATACACTCTTCATATAGTGTACATGTCAAATGTAAGCCTATGGAAATTTCGTGGTACCTTCGTGGAAGTTACGTTACAATTCAATTTTCTACGTGTTTTCATACATATTAGCATGTACTTGTATGCCTCAACATGCGAAAGTTCTTGGAAGGCTGGTAATTAAAATATAAAAACCCAACAAAAACCATGCTTTCTTTTTCCACAACTCCATTTAAAGTTCCCTTAAAAAGACGTACATTCGCCCTTATACCTTAAAGATGCTAATACTGTGAAGAATGCAAATGCCTATTCCTGGACGCGGAACTAGTCAGAGACACAATCGACACGGTTTTACGGCCGGGGTTAAGGGTTTGATTTTTTCTCTTTCCCGGGCTCCTGCTGGGCACCACTGTAGTGGGGCCCAACAGGTTCCCTTCTGTCGTAGAGGGGGATTTTGTATCTCCCACTCGAATCCCTCGCAAAACTGTTATCGATCGTCATATGTGTTGACGACTAGTGGACGGTCGTCGATCGGCGATTTTCATCTATGTATAGTCGATCAAAGCGTACATCGTCGATCGTCGATCGTCATAGATCGATGGTCGAAGAGTGGTTTTTGACATCTTCTCAAAATACACTTTGTGTATTTTTCTCGTGCTCATCAGATACACTTACCATAGACACTCCCCCAATACACTTTACCCTTTTGGGGGGGGAGAGATCTCCGGCTCCCATGTTTCCCCCCTCCCAAAACAGGCAAAGTGTATTTGGAGACTGTATATGAGCTGTGTATCAGACGGACATGTGAAAAATACACTAAGTGTATAGTACACTTAGTGTATTCAAGTAACGGTTGTACAATACACAACCCAGCTACACAACCCCAATACACTTATCGCTTCTAGGGAGGAGGGGGTAATGGGGTCCCGACTACGTGGTTTCCAGTATGCAATATGGTTTCCGCACATGTGGATGTCATCGACTAGTCGACGGTTGTCGATTGTCGATTTTCATCTATATATAGACGATCAAATCGTACATCATCGATCATTGATGGTCATAGATCGACGGCTGACGAGTGTTTTTTGACATCTTCTCAAAATACACTTTGTGTATATTTCACGTGTCCGTCAAATACACTTACCATAGACACTCCCCCAATACACTTTACCCTTTTGGGAGGGGGGAGATCTCCGGCTCCCATGTTGCCCCCCCCCTCCAAAACAGGTAAAGTGTATTAGGAGAGTGTATATGATGTGTGTATCTGACGGACATGTGAAAAATACACTAAGTGTATAGTAAACTTAGTGTATTTAAGTAAATGTTGTACAATACACAACCCAGCTACACAACCCCAATACACTCGTCGCTTCTGGGGGGGGGGCGAGATGGGGTCCCAACTATGTGGTTACCAATGTGCAATATGGTTTCCGTACATATGGATGTCATCGACTAGTCGACGGTCGTCAATTGTCAATTTTCATCTATGTATAGACGATCGAATCGTACATCGTCAATCGTCGATCATCATAGATTGACGGTCGACGAGTGTCTATTGACATCTTCTCAAAATACACTTTGTGTATTTTTCACGTGTCCGTCAGATACACTTACCATAGACACTCCCCCAATACACTTTATCCCTTTGGGGAGGGAGATCTCTGACTCCCATGTTGCCCCCCTCCCAAACAGGTAAAGTGTATTAGGAGAGTGTATATGATGTGTGTATCCGACGGACATGTGAAAAATACACTAAGTGTATAATTCACTTAGTGTATTCAAGTAATGGTTGTACGATACACAATCCAGCTACACAACCCCAATACACTCGTCGCTTCTGGGGGGGGGGGAGATGGGGTCCCGACTATGTGGTTACCAATGTGCAATATGGTTTCCGCACGTATGGATGTCATCGACTAGTCGACGGTCGTCGATCGTCGATCGTTATCTATGTATCGTCGATCATCATAGATCGACGGTCGACGAGTTTCTATTGACTTGTTCTCAAAATATACTTTGTGTATTTTTCACGTGTCCATCAGATACACTTAGCATAGACACTCCCCCAATACACTTTACCCTTTTGGGGGGAGGGAGATCTCTGGCTCCCATGTTGCCCCCCCCCCTCCCAAAACAGGTAAAGTGTATTAGAAGAGTGCATATGATGTGTGTATCCGATGGACATGTAAAAAATACACTAAGTGTATAGTACACTTAGTGTATTCAAGTAACGGTTGTACAATACACAACCCAGCTACACCACCCCAATACACTCGTCGCTTCTGGGAGGGGAGATGCCGCCGACGAAGAAACATTGCAACAATTGCAGAAGTACGCTCGTTATGAAGCTGCTTATATGTTGTGTCCAACAGTTCTGAAAGTAAGCACCCTCTTTACAAAGGTAACCAATCAGAAAACATGAAGACATATATACGTATACTATACATCAAGACTGGAATATCATTTTTTTCCCTAGCTATATATTTACATTGAATTCCCAAGGCACAAGTATCATATACATAGCTTTCCAAGTGAACTGAACATGACTACCTCTCTAGACAACTTCATGGAGATTTCCTTATAGTAGGTACCTAGTACACTAAATGTGCTGTGCATAAAAAGTCCTCGATTCACCATACCTCATGGGAGTAGGGCATGAAGGCTGAGCTTGATGCATTGTCAGAGCACAGTGTCTACGAACTGCTGGATCTACCCCCAGGCCGCAAAGCTCTTGCGGCCAAGTGGGTGTATCATTGCAAACTGAACCCAGAAAACACTGTTGAGCGGTACAAAGCACGTCTCACGGCAAAGGGGTTCTCCCAGATCCTTGGTGTGGACTCTGATGAGGCTTTTGCACCAGTTGGTTGCTATACCACGGCGAGGGAATTGCTCAGCCTAGTCGCCCAACATGACTGGGAACCAGGAGCAAATGGATGTCAACAATGTCTTCCTGCATCGCAAGTTGGATGAGGAAATCTACATGGTGCAGCCGCCCGGTTTTCGGATGGGACAAACCGTGTGTGGCAACTGTGTAGGGCCCTCTATGGGCTTAAGCAGTCCCCACGCTGCTGGAACCAAGAGATCACAGCAACTCTGGAGAAAGGATGCTTTAGGAGGAGTCCAGTGGACCCTGCTCTATTTCTTAGCCCCCACTTAAAACCGTTGGTTGTCATTCTGGTCTATGTTGATGATCTTCTCATTGCATCTCCCGACACCTCCGCCGTCTCTGCTGCCAAGTCCCTTCTACAGGCAGCCTACAAGATGAAATATTTGGGACCGGCCCGTGTCTTCTTGGGCATGGAGCTCGAGCGAGACCGCGCACGTCGCACTCTGCCCGTGCAGCAGGCTGCGTACGTCCGCGGCCTGGGGGAGTGCTTCAGTCCCCTCCTCACTGCCATTCCCACCGCTTCTACACCCATGACCCCCGCGGGACAGTCACTACTGAAATCCTTGGACCTCTTAAAGCTGGGGGAGACAGTGGATGTGACTGACTACCTTCGAGTCATTGGCTAACTGATGTACCTCGCCACCACCACGTGTGTTGATTTGGCCTTCGCCGTCAACTTTTTGTCTCAATTTTCTCACTGTCCAGGCGAGCGGCATCTGGAGGCTGCTTTGTGAGTCCGCTATGAATTCACGACACCACGTGTCGGTCTGTACTTTCGTGCACAACCCTCTCTTATGGTTGATGGCTTCACTGATAGCGACTAGGAACACAACTCTGATGCACAAGGTACATCTTCATGGTTGGTGGAATTGCTGTCTCTTGGAAGAGTGGCAAACAAGGGTGTGTTGCCCGTAGCACAGTTGAGGCTGAGTATGTTGCTCTTGGCGTAGGTGTGTGTGAGGCTGTCTAGCTGGGTCGTCTCCTGCAGCAGTTGCGTGTCCCCATTCGTTGCATCACTCTGTGTTGTGACAATCAAAGCACGAAGTTCATTGCTAAGAATATTGGCATGCATCACTTCCGCACCAAGCACATCAATGTGGAGCATCATTTTGTACGTGAGTGCATTGCCACCGGCATTGTCCAGGTTGCATGGATTGACACACGTTCTCAGAGAGCAGACTTCCTCACCAAAGTACTTAGTCGAAAAGTTTTTAAAAGTGTTGTTCATGCAGTTGGTCTCATCTGTCCTCATGACCCAGGTTGAGTGGATCTGTGTGTCTTCTCTGTTCATCTTGTCCTCTTGACCCTTCATGTCTGTGGGGTGGTTGCCTGCGGGTCATGGGGGAGTGTTGAAGTTCGTTGGCCACTCACATCTCTACGCCCTCATGTCTCCTCCATGCACACACATGTACAGATTAACTGACATGGCCTCACCTGGGAAGACATCAAACGTGTCCACCATGATTGGCGCCTCTGACGACTTGATCCAAGTGCTTCATCCAGGAGTGCCTTCTGGCACATACATGGTCATAACTTGATGCTTTATCTCATGTGGGAGATGCTAGGGCCTGTACACTCTTACTGCCGTGCTCTGCATCATGTTTTCCTGCCTTGAGCGTTTTCTGGGGGAGCTGCATCTACCGGGTGCTGATCCTTAGGGGGCCACCATGCCAGGTTCACCCGAGCATTGGTGAGAAGCCGTCGTTCGGTTTTATATCGAGCGGTCGGGCTCGACCCCCAGGTGGCGGTGTGTGCTTGCTCGGGTGTGTTGCCTGTGGCGAGTGCACGCTCACCGGTTGCTAAGTCTCGCTCGCTCCCCCTCCACTCTCTATTCTTGGTTTCATACGCGTGTACCTTAGGAAGCTGCCTGGAAACTACACGTGGGGCCCGGTAGGTGCCCGGGCAAGTAAAAAAATAAAACCCAAATCCCCCAGTGTAGCTAGGGGGATTTTCGGATATTTGGGGGGGGGGATTGCGAAACGGGGGAGTGACCATATACCCACAGAATTCCCAATATCTACCGCGGTGTCCAGATGTCGCACAATAACCACGCCATATCCAAAGGACGGAACTTTAATAACGCGATGTCCACCGCACTGGCCATTATCCACGACACACACGAGCCGTTTCATATGTGAACGCCATACCCATCGGGTTTTCTCTTTACCACACTATGTCTATTTTTAGAGAAATGGCAAGTCGGCCCATGACGAATGCTCCCCAGTTGGCCGAGCGGGTACTGTGTGTGATTTTGCCTCATCCGCATATTCGCCTGACAGACTGTCATTCTGTCGTTTTCTAACGAACAATGCATGAATGTAGCGTTCGAGCTGATTGGACGTTGACATCGCCGCAATAGAGCGGCGGCCACGGCATTGTGCGGTGCAAGCATGATGACGTGTCTAATAAGCTATGTTCCCTGATGGTTACGGACTCGAACTCGGTCTACATATTACGAACATCATAGCACAAAATTATGAGCATTGTAAACACACGAATAATACCGCCTTCATTCATCCCCAGGTACCGCTGGTTTGATAATTAGGTTCCTCCTGTTGACATGGTGTGCCCCTTGCCATGAGTGCCGTTGAGTGTACTCCCTGGTTTGACCACTGAGGAGTGGTCGAACACCTGATCTGACTTTAGATTTGGATTCCTTGGATTTTTTCCATGCAGGATCGAGATTTGAATCGCTCGATTTGAGTGAGTATTCAGAAAGTTAGCCTAGCCCGAAAATCGGGTGTTTGGGGGGTGGAATCTGGTACCCGCCATGGGTGGCGGGATAATCCACCGCCAGTGATCCGAGTTCATCCCCAACGAGCTCCAAATGCACCAGGGCCATAAAGGAAGCAACCAGAGAGTTCTCCTTGACCAGGGTGAAATTCTCCTTGACTTCTGGGCGAGTAAAGGCGCTTCGAGGGGTCATCGTCGAAGCGCCTCCCGTTGCCTAGCGTGCAAGGCAAGGTGGGCGGCTCCACCAAGGGTTACTTCGACGGCCGTAGCAGGGGCTCTACTGCTCCGTTTTGGGCGTGCTTGGATGCATTGGAAAGCTTAGATCACAGGCTATAAGGATCTGATGTAATCTCACTATGCTAAGTAACAAAA
>SZWC01007192.1:868-17537 GCA_023375785.1 Penium margaritaceum | reverse complement strand
TTGCCTAGCGTGCAAGGCAAGGTGGGCGGCTCCACCAAGGGTTACTTCGACGGCCGTAGCAGGGGCTCTACTGCTCCGTTTTGGGCGTGCTTGGATGCATTGGAAAGCTTAGATCACAGGCTATAAGGATCTGATGTAATCTCACTATGCTAAGTAACAAAATCGTGTTTCGATTCAGTTCTACTAAATGCAACGTGTTCTGCCCACTCACATCCGTGCTCCTTGTGCTCCACACTCTTCACCATTGGTGTCCATTGGCTGCCCCAAACCTTGGTAGCGTGAACCAGCAAGAGCTAGTCATCCTTGAGGGTGTCTCTACACCCACTAGAGCCAACAAAGGGTTATGGGCCCACGTGCCTAGAAGGATCCTAGCTCTACAACGTACACGCTACCGCCGCGCGCCATGGCACCGACCGAGCAAGAGAGCATCGGCGTGTCCAAGTTCGACGGACTTGGCTTCCACCTGTGGAGGTGGGATTTTGAGGTCTTCCTCGATGACAAGGGCCTGCTTGAGCTGGTCAAGGGTGAAGAAACTGCCCCTCCGGGTACCGCGATGCTGGAGGAAGTGGAAGCGTACAAGAAGCGCAACAAGAAGGCGCTTGCTTTGTTGGTGTATGCGCTTGCTCCGACGCAGCACTCCGTCATTCAAGGATGCACGGAGGCTGCGGAGGCCTGGAAGAAACTCTGCACCATCTACCAGTCCACCAACCTTGCTAACTAGCTCTTTGTCTTCAAGAGGCTCGTCACCCTCCGAGCTAACGAAGGCGACGATATCATGGAGATCCTGCAGCAGATTGAGTCCTTGACTGCCAAGTGCGTAGCCACTGGGTGGAAGGTCGACCCTCAGCTGCAAGCCATGATCCTCCTCCTGGCCTTGCCAGATAGTTGGAGTCCTATGATCACCGTCGTAGGCGGCTGGTCCGCCGATGAGCTGAAGTATCCAAAAGTGGTTGAGTACGTCCGCAACGAATGGATGCGGCGTGGTGGAAGAGAGAGTGCGGCGACATCAAGTTCCGCCTATGCCGTCCGTCCTCAAGGTGGAGGAGGAGGCAAGAAGGGGAAGGGTGCAAATCAGGGCACCAAGAAAGGTGGCAAGAAGGGGGAGTGCTACAACTGTGGCAAACAGGGCCACTATGCACGCGACTGCCCCAACAAGAAGTCGGCCCAGCCCGGGAAGGGCGGGAAGAAGGACGTCCAAGCCATGATGGCCAGGGAATCTACCGACTTGACAGATCCGGAAGTCACGGTGATTGACTCCGGATCAGGCCGCCACACACAATGCAACCGGGCGGCGTTCGTCACCTACGACGCCACCGAGCAGCGCATGACAGTGGCCAACGGCAAAACGGAGTTGGCCGCGGGCGAAGGCAATGTTCGCATTGAGTCAATGGTGAACGGGAAAGTTATTCCGTGCACCATCTACGATGTACTCCACATGCCCAACTTTGGGGCAAACCTGCTGTCAGTGAGCCGCCTTACCGACAAGGGGCTCGAGGTGCTCTTCAACAAGAAGGAGGCCATCATCCGGAAGGAGGGAGACGGCGAGGTAATTGCACGTGGCAAGAGGGAGGAGGACTTGTACCTTCTCCGTACCAAGGTTCTTGCCGATGCGATTAGGACCGATGCCGCCAACCTCGCAACGAAGGATGAAGGGGACCTGGACCTGTGGCATCGCCGGTTGTGCCACATTGCTCCCTCAACGGTGAGGGACATGGCAAAGAAGGAAGTGGTGCGGGATCTTGAGGTCAAGAGCCTTGATGCAGCCAAGGACGCCGTGTGCGAGACGTGCGTGGTCGGCAAGGCGACACGGCAGCCGTTTGCAGGAAAGGGGACGCGTGCATCGGAAAAGTTGGAGGTAGTGCACACCGATGTGTGTGGACCGTTCGAGCCCTCCATTGGTGGGGCACGCTACTTCGTCTCCTTCATCGACGACCACAGCCGCAAGCTCTACCTCTACATCATCAAGAGGAAGAGCGATGTCTTGTCGTGCATGCAGGAGTTCGTGGCGGCTGTGGAGCGCCAAACGGAGTTGAAGGTGAAGGCGTTCCGGAGTGACAACGGCGGCGAGTACGAGGGCTGCTCGGCATGGATGAAGAGCAAGGGGATCGAGTGGCAGAAAACTAAGCCACATTCTCCGCAGCAGAACGGCGTCGCCGAGAGGGCGAACCACACCATCCTCAACATGGTCCGGTCCATGTTGAGTGATGCCGGCCTCGCGCAGCGGTACTGGGGCGAGGCGGCACGGACAGAGGCGTACATCATGAACCTGACGCCGATGAAGCCGCTAAAAGACGCGGAGTCCAAGGTGTGGAAGACGCCACAAGAAGTGTGGAGCGGGAGGAAGCCAACTGTGGCACACCTCCGCACGTTTGGTTGTGTTGCACATGCTGTTGTGCAGGCACGGGAGGGGCGGGGCAAGCTGGACCCGCGGACTCGCCGGTGTATCTTCGTCGGGTACGAGAGCGGGAGCAAGGCGTACCAGCTCTTTGACCCGCGGAGGCAGCAAATTGTGAAGAGTCACGACGTCACGTTCAATGAGGCCAGCCTTTGGACGGACAAGGACGCAGGTCTCTCCAAGCGTGGGGAGTGGCTGCCACTCCTTGAGGGGGAGACGTCGGAGGACGCAAAAGAGGGTGACGTCCCATCGGCTCCAGCCGGCGAAAACCATCCGGGCGATGTGGGAGCGGCTGATTTACATTCAGCCGAGTCGGACAATGCGTCCGAAGCGCCGGCAGCAGTGGAGCTGAACGAAGATGTGGGGAGTGAGCCCGTATCTCCACAGTCCCCGAGAGAGGGGGAGCAGGCCAGCGGTGCAAGTGAAACCGCGAGGGGGCAGTAGCAGCAGCAACAACGGTAGCAGCAGCAGCAGCAGCCTCAACAGCAAGAGCCCCGGAGAAGCGGACGCGCAAGGAGGACGGCAAATAGGTACGATGCCGCAGAGGGCATCTGGACTGGGCTCGCTCGAGCGTTCTTTGCGCAAGAGGAGCCTGAGACCGTCAAGGAGGCATTGCAGCGGAAGGATGGGGCTGAGTAGGAGGGAGCTATAAAATCTGAGCTCGCCTCCCATGAAGAGAATGGCACTTGGCAGCTGATTGACAGGCCGGAGGGCGCAAAAATCATCGGCTCCAAGTGGATCTTCAAGAAGAAGCTCACCAAGGAGGGGAAGGTGGAGCGGTACAAGGCACGGCTAGTCGCGAAGGGGTACGCCAGTGAAAGGGTGAACACTACGATGAAACCTTCGCGCCGGTGGCGAAGTTCGCTTCCATTCGCTCCATCCTCTCGGTGGCGGCGGTGCGCGACTACGAAGTCCACCAAATGGACGTGAAAACTGCGTTCCTCAATGGCGACCTGGACAAGGAGGTCTACATGGAGGTGCCGGAGGGGGTGGATGCGCCGCCGGGGAAGGTGTGCCGGCTTCGCAAGGCGCTCTACGGGCTGAAGCAAGCGCCACTCATGTGGTACCTGAAAATGGACGGCTTCATGGCCGAGCTTGGCTTCAAGCGTTGCGAGGCGGATCGCAGCGTGTACGTGCGGAAGCAGCCGGGATTGCACCAGATCGTGGCACTCTACGTGGATGATCTCATCCTCGTGTCGTCGGACATGGAGGAGTTGGTGAACCTGAAGCGGCAGCTGGGCGGTCGGTTCAAAATGACCGACATGGGCGAGCTCGAGTACTACCTCGGCGTCGCCATCAAGAGGGACCGCAAGGCACGCANTCGAGATGGGGCAGGCAAAGTACGTGCAAGAGGTGCTCCGCCGCTACAACATGGAGGAGTGCAACCCCATCGGCACACCCATGACCACCACGTGTGAGCTGAGCTCGAGCATGGGCCCGAGCACAGACGAGGAGAAGGAGGAGATGGCAGGTGTGCCATACCAGTCCGCAGTGGGGAGCATCATGTGCGCCATGGTGGCGACGCGGCCCGACCTGGCCTTCGCGGAGGGCCAAGTGAGCCGCTACGTTGCTGACCCCGGGCCGTTGCATTGGCAAGCGGTGAAGTGGATCCTCCGCTATCTCAAGGCAACAAAACAGTCACGGCTCGTGTTTGGAGGGGGAGCACGTGACGACTCCCTCGAGTTGGTCGGCTACTCGGATGCCGACTGGGCTGGTGATGTGGATGACAGAAAATCAACGTCGGGGTACGTGTTTGTGCTTGGTGGTGCAGCAGTTTCATGGGCAAGCAGGAAACAGGACTGCGTGGCACTGTCCAGCACCGAAGTGGAGTACATCGCGCTCGCGGAAGCCGCAAAGGAGGCGGTGTGGCTGAGGCGGCTGCTAAAGGAGATCGGCGTGCCGCAAAGGAAGCCGACGGTACTCAACGTTGACAACATGAGTGCCATCAGCCTGACCCAGAACCCAGTGGACGGCCATAGCAGGGGCTCTACTGCTCCGTTTTGGGCGTGCTTGGATGCGTTGGAAAGCTTAGATCACAGGCTATAAGGATCTGATGTAATCTCACTATGCTAAGTAACAAAATCGTGTTTCGATTCAGTTCTACTGAATACGACGTGTTCTTCCCACTCACATCCGTGATCCTCGTGCTCCGCACTCTTCACCATTGGTGTCCATTGGCTACCCCAAACCTTGGTAGCGTGAACCAGCAAGAGCTAGGCATCCTTCAGGGTGCCTCCACACCCACTAGAGCCAACACCTCCGCCAAATGTAAATTCCGTATTCACACACATTAAGAGTAAACTATTTCATTGATGAATACCTTGGTACAAATGGCAAATAGGGACACATGTACAGCTCTATAACATTAGTCTCAATTATTGAAAGGGCTTATAAGAATAGATTGGGAAAAGGAACATTGCAGTGGGAACATGAAACAACCATCAATGTCGCATTTTCTATAATGTCCTCATGGACGTCCACTAACTATCCACTCCCTAATTGGGGTGGAAGGGAATACAGCCAACTTATTATGTCGCAAACTGGACACAACTGGCCTGGCTGGCAGCAGTCTTGGGCTTCCTCAACGTCGAAGTCTTCAGCACAGTCCTCGTACTCCGTTTTGCTGTCAACATCATAAAAATTGTCATTGGCCTCCTCGTTCTCTTCCGCTTCACCATTTGAAGCAGTTGAAGAGTCTTCTTGTGATGGACATGTGCAGTAGTACACTTTGGTCACTTGTGTACGTCCCCCACTGGGCCACAACTTGAAGAAGACATACGTGGTGCACACTCTAGCCAGAAAGGACAGGACATCTGGCTGTCCCATTGTGCAGTCAGCATGTTCCATAGTCACTTTGCTCAGCCTTGCAGCCAAGTGTTGAACAGAGGACACCGACTTAAACAAAGAACATGGAAAGAGGAGAAAGAATGAGCGTGGCTTCTTCTTCAAATACTTGTCAGACTTCATCCATGGATATAGCGTCATTTATTATGGAAAAACTTGCTCAATATACCCAGCTGACATGGACATGGAGGAAATATTTCTTCCAAATTAAATGCAAACATGTCCAACAGAACAACAAATGAGGACACCAACTGCATTAGGGGCTTCTCCGTGTATTGGGCCACACTCAGCCTGACCCGTCCCACCATGACTACGTCCTCTGGCAAACAACACTACAGAAGAAGGGGCTTCCCCATGTGTTGGGCCACTTGATGCCTGACCCGCCCCACCATGACATGGTCCTGTACCAATCACCACTACTGATGTAGGGGATTCCCCATGTGTTGGGCCACAAGATGTCTGACCCGCCCCTCCATGTCTTCCAGTACTTGCAGCCTGTCTTGCCATGCTTCTGCCGCACCACATAGTTGCTTGCTTGCTCTAAAAAGTCTTGGAAGCTCTCTCACCTGCAAGGAGAATTGGTAGAACATTAGCACTAGGTGCAAGAACCAAGTAATAGACACACTATGTAGGAAAACAATAATGTTGACATGTGTGGTAGGCACAATAACACGACTTACATGTAGATGTCATCCTCCACGTCGTCGGGTTCATCATCCCACTGGTCTTCCACGCGACACACATCCTGCACGGCTGCTGCCTGTTGGTACATCTCCTCCCGATGCTCCCACTCATGCTACTCCCTTAGGTCCTCGTACCTGTCCTCGTCCTCTTCCTCCTCGTCTGAGTCCTCCAAGATGTACCTCTCGGGGTCGTTGACCTCCTCTTCACCAGAGTCATATGTGTTGCCATTCTCTGGATCATACTATGGTCATGTACCTGTTCCACTTGCTGCTCCAGCACCTCCCACTGTGTGTGTAGTTGTGGCTACACCGGCGCGTCCACCCGTGGCACCAGCTTGTCCAAGTGTTGTAGCAGCTGCAGCCGCTACTGCAGCTCTTGCAGTGTTTACCCCGCCAAGGCCTGGTCCTTGCGTGTGTGCACTCACGGCTGCAGTCCTGCGTTCTCCCGCCCGTGCAGCAGTCCAGCCGGTCCCAATGGCGCCCGCCTCTGTGTCCTCAGCACCTCCCACTGTCCCACCGATCAATGGGTTGGCTCCAATCTCTCTGGTAGCCCCTCCTTCACCAGTAGGCACGCCGAGAAAGCGTCCGGCTGCTGTTTCTGCTCCGATGGCAGCGTTGGTGCGTTCTAGTCGATGCAGCAGGGCGTTTGCTGCTGCTACTGCCGCACCACTGACTGTAGGAGGGTTAGTGCTCTTCTTTGTGTGCCCTTTCACACCGCACTGGGGGCAGATGTAGTTCTTCTTGCACCGATCTTCCCGCTCCCACCTTGCACTCTTCGGACAACCTGGTCCACGCTTTGGCCCCGGCTACCGCCACTGCTTGTCTTCTCGGTGTTCTAGGTGGATGGGGTTCACCCCTGGAATGGGATGGTTGTATGTTCTCCGGTACGCCATGCTTGTGTGATGCACGTCCACCAGTGCCTCTGGATTCTCCCCCTGCGAATCATAAACGCACACGCATGCACGCACGGCTGCCCCCAGTCCTTCCACGCACCACATGTGCACGTCTTGTCTTGCACGTTCACCCGCCGCGGACGGTTGCTTGGACCTGTCACCATAGCCGAGTGCGGACCCTCTTCCTCCACGTCGTAGTCCGCGCTGCTGATGGACGCATTGAGCATGCGCTTCTCCGGTGTTGGTACAAACTGGCCCTTCACACACTTGCTCAGCTTCCGGCGGTCTGCAAGTAGCCGCTGCACCCAAGTGTACAATGCCAAAAAACAGTAGTAGGGGAACATTTTGCGGACCTCAACAATTCTTGCGTTCAACGATTCAGCGGCGTTGGACGTGCTGTGTCCTCCTCGTCCAACGGGGCTGTACAACCTGCTCCAGTGCTCCCTCGGGATCCCGCCTTCCCTGTTGGCACCCAACAGCATGACAGCCGCGCGCGTAGAGACCCGGCGTAACTGCTCCTCGCACCTCTGCCACTCCGCCTCTGTCAGTGCATGTGCCAACCTCCAGAACCAATACTCCGCCTGCTTTCCATGCTTCTGCCGCACGTTCTCCCGCACATGGTACGCACAGTAGCTGTGCTGGACTCCAGGCAGCTTCTCGGCCACCGCGTTCAGCAGACCCTTGTCAAGGTCGCTGATGACGAGCATGCCTTCCTACATAGCAGTAGGGTAAGCCAAAGACAAGTGGAAGCAAAACCACTTCCAGTTGTCATCGTTTTCCCCGCTCACCATCGCCCATGCCATCGGCACCGCGTTGTCGTTTGCATCAAAAAATTGGCAGATGAGTAAAACCTTCTTATGGCCGTTTTTCAGGTGTGTCCCGTCCATGGTTAGAAGCCTGCGGCAGTGTTGAAAACCAAGGACAGTTGCACCAGGGACAACAAAGGACCTATGGAAGACCCCGTCCTCGGTGGCCTTCGCGACCGCGTGGGTGTTGGGATCCACATGCATGAGCTGCAGTTAGAAAATAACACGTTCAGCAGTTAGACCGGCAATGGAAATTAACGAGCAACACTACATGAAAAGTGGTACAAAAGAAGTAGCTGTATGTACCTCCTCGCAGTAAACTGGAAACAGTGACCATGCCTTGTCCTTGGGGCCCATTATCCGCTCCTGAGTTTTCGAGCAGGCGCGGTAGAGGGTGTTCTTGTCCACCTCCTTGCCAGTGCTCTTCCCGACGACGGCCTCCAGTGTCTTGACATTGGCAGTGGGGTTGCGCTTTGACGTGGACGCAATCTGCCGACTCACCCATCACACTGTTTGTGCAGGGTGACCACGGCCAGTGCCAGGCACGCAGTGATGGTTGTCAACGAACTAGCTAACGACGACGTTGCCATGCTTCGCGTCCACATGCGCCTTCAGCAACCACGGAAAATTCTTGTCCTTCCACTGTCCACAACGATCCTCGCAGCGAGTCTTCTCACTCCGAAGCCACTGCACGGTCATGCGGTTGGCTATGGCGTAGTCGTCAACTGCGGCCCGTGCTTCGTCCATTGTGGGGAACACCATGCCGGGCGGGAACTTATCTGTTTTCTTGCGCCTTTTGGGGGTCACATCATCCGGCTCATCATCCGAGGACCCTGCACGCAAAAACACACAGAAAACAAGGGTCAGTTACAAAACAACGCGACAGTCATCTAGGGTGTTCTCGTACACAACCAACCGCCATGCATTTCCATGGCCATGGGCCCCACGACTGAGACGTAGAGTGATGTTTGCAACCTGTTCAGGGAAGATAACTTGGACAGCTGCTTGCTGTTGATGCTCCAAGTCCTCGTCATAAACTTGGACTTGGGACGAAGACGCTCGTCCTGGCTGCTTGTGCACCGTTCAAGGGGTGCCTCGTGATGGTGTGACCGGAGTTGGGCCATGGGAGCGACGTCTACGGTTCTGTGCCCAGCTGAGTTGTGCCGCCATCTTCGAAGAGGATATGCAGTAGAAAATTCCATTACTAAATACACGATATGCCCATTCTCACCGGGTGCAGAATCCTCCGCCATAGCTGTAGTCCCTCTGCCGCTCATGAGAGATCCGACGGCGCAAACAGGCAACTCTCAGTCAGCCCACAACACTGACTGAGAGCTCACGAGAGGGTGCACCCAACTGTAGCCAAGCTGTGAACAATAGGCAACATGACTCGTGCCACATTGCGCACGTGGCACGAGGCACTTCTCTTCGTGAGGACAGTAAAGTCCTCGGAGAACACGATACCTCGACCGCATGCACTTCGATGTATAGACGTCGAAGCATGCGCCTGGACGACGCGGACAATGGTCAACATATGTCCAACCTGCCAGCGAGGCTTCTGCCAGACTGGCACAACATCATATGTCAACTCCCGCAATGAAAGGTAGTGTTCGTCCAAGAGGGTCGTACAAAGACAAGGATGGATCGTCCGTTCGGGTGTCTCTATGCCGAAATAGTAACCCCCAATTTACGATGGCAAGAAATTTGGGGACATCGCAGTATATTTGAAAAGATGGGATGTCCTTGGTCGAGGACGTACATAAGACACCATAACCAAAGTCACTTGTACACGTGAACGACGTCAATAGTCGGAGGTGACGACTGTCACCGACGTAACCCTATAATTCGGACACAAAATCTCATTTGAAATCCCATAAAAATGACGCCATATCCATACTAATCAAAATTTGACATTATGCCATATACGTCGACGATATTCAAACATGCACGGATATCGTCGACGTAATCGTCAGCGCCGTGGATATGCCGTTCTTATAATTTAAGTGAATAGATATGGCGTGGTTATTATTTAACTCGCGGATATGGCAGGCTTATGTTCACGCTTGCGCGGATATATGAGACATTTCGCCCGTGGGAGTGACCATATACCCACAGAATTCCTGATATCTACCGCGGTGTCCAGATGTCGCACAATAACCACGCCATATCCAAAGGACGGAACTTTATTAACGCGATGTCCACCGCACTGGCCATTATCCACGACACACACAAGCCGTTTCATATGTGAACGCCATATCCATCGGGTTTTCTCTTTACTACGCTATGTCCATTTTCAGAGAAATGGCAAGTCGGCCCATGACGAATGCTCCCTAGTTGGCCGAGCGGGTACTGTGTGTGATTTTGCCTCATCCGCGTATTCGCCTGAAAGACTGTCATTCTGTCTTATTCTAACGATTAATGCATGAATGTAGTGTTCGAGCTTATTGGACGTTGATATCGACGCAATAGAGCGACGGCCACGGCAATGTGCGGTGCAAGCATGATGACGTGTCCAATAAGCTATGTTCCCTACTGGTTACGGACTCGAACTCGGACTACATATTACGGGCATCATAGCACGAGAGTATGAGCATTGTAGACACACGAATAATACCGCCTGCATTCATACCCAGGTACCGCAGGTTTGATAATTAGGTTCCTCCGCCAAATGTAAATTCCGTATTCACATACATTAAGAGTAAACTATTTCATTGATGAATACCTTGTTACAAATGGCAAATAGGGACACATGTACAGCTCTATAACATTAGTCTCAATTATTGAAAGGACTTATAAGAATAGATTGGGAAAAGGAACATTGTAGTGGGAACATGAAACAACCATCAATGTCGCATTTTCTATAATGTCCTCATGGACGTCCACTAACTATCCACTCCCTAATTGGGGGTGGAAGGGAATACAGCCAACTTATTATGTCGCAAACTGGACACAACTGGCCTGGCTGGCAGCAGTCTTGGGCTTCCTCAACATCGAAGTCTTCAGCACAGTCCTTGTACTCCGTTTTGCTGTCAACATCATAAAAAGTGTCATTGGCCTCCTCGTTCTCTTCCACTTCACCATTTGAAGCAGTTGAAGAGTCTTCTTGTGATGGACATGTGCAGTAGTACACTTTGGTCACTTGTGTACGTCCCCCACTGGGCCACAACTTGAAGAAGACATACGTGGTGCACACTCCAGCCACAAAGGACAGGACTACTGGCTGTCCCATTGTGTAGTCAGCATGTTCCATAGTCACTTTGCTCAGCCTTGCAGCCAAGTGTTGAACAGAGGACACCAACTTTAACAAAGAACATGGAAAGAGGAGAAAGAATGAGCGTGGCTTCTTCTTCAAATACTTGTCAGACTTCATCCATGGATATAGCGTCATTTATTATGGAAAAACTTGCTCAATATACCCAGCTGACATGGACATGGAGGAAATATTTCTTCCAAATTAAACGCAAACATGTCCAACAGAACAACAAATGGGGACACCAACTGCATTAGGGGCTTCTCCGTGTATTGGGCCACACTCAGCCTGACCCGCCCCACCATGACTACGTCCTCTGGCAAACAACACTACAAAAGAAGGGGCTTCCCCATGTGTTGGGCCACTTGATGCCTGGCCCGCCCCACCATGACATGGTCCTGTACCAATCACCACTACTGATGTAGGGGCTTCCCCATGTGTTGGGCCACAATATTTCTGACCCGCCCCTCCATGTCTTCCAGTACTTGCAGCCTGTCTTGCCATGCTTCTGCCGTACCACATAGTTGCTTGCTTGCTCTAAAAAGTCTTGGAAGCTCTCTCACCTGCAAGGAGAATTGGTAGAACATTAGCACTAGGTGCAAGAACCAAGTAATAGACACACTATGTAGGAAAACAACAATGTTGACATGTGTGGTAGGCACAATAACACGACTTACATGTAGATGTCATCCTCCACGTCGTCGGGTTCGTCGTCCCACTGGTCTTCAACGCGAAAGACATCCTGCACGGCTGCTGCCTGTTGGTACATCTCCTCCCGACGCTCGCACTCATGCTGCTCCCTTAGGTCCTCGTACCTGTCCTCGTCCTCTTCCTCCTCGTCTGAGCCCTCCAAAATGTACCTCTCGGGGTCGTTGACCTCCTCTTCACCAGAGTCATATGTGTTGCCATTCTCTCGATCATATTGTGGTCTTGCACCTGCACCACTTGCTGCTCCAGTACCTCCCAATGTGTGTGCAGTTGCGGCTACACCTGCGCGTCCACCTGTGACACAAGCTTGCCCAAGTGTTGTAGCAGCTCCAGCCGCTACTGCAGCTCTTGCAGTGTTTACCCCGCCAAGGCCTGGTCCTTGCGTGTGTGTAGTCAGGGCTGCAGCCCTGCGTTCTCCCGCCCGTGCAGCTGCCCAGCCGGTCCCAATGGTGCCGGCCTCTGTGTCCTCAGCACCTCCCACTGTCCCACCGGTCAATGGGTTGGCTCCAACCTCTTTGGTAGCCCCTCCTTCACCAGTAGGTACCCTGGGAAAGCGTCCGGCTGCTGTTTCTGCTGCGATGGCAGCATTGGTACGTTCTAGTCGACGCAGCAGGGCGTTTGCTGCTGCTGCTGTCGCACCACTGACTGTAGGAGGATTAGTGCAATTCTTCTTCGTGTGCCCTTTCACACCACACTGGGGGCAAATATAGTTCTTCTTTCGCCGATCTTCCCGCTCCCACCTTACACTCTTCGGACGACCTGGTCCACGCTTTGGCCCCGGCTGCCGCCACTGCTTGTCTTCTGGGTGTTTCAGGTGGATGGGGTTCACCCCTGGAATGGGATGGTTGTATGTTCTCCGGTACACCATGCGTGTGTGATGCACGTCCACCAGCGCCTCTGGATTCTCCCCCCTGCGAATCATAAACGCACACGCATGCACGCACGGCTGCCCCCACTTCTTCCACGCACCACATGTGCACATCTTGTCTTACACGTTCACCCGCCGCGAACGGTTGCTCGGCCCTGTCACCGTAGCCGAGTGCGGGCCCTCTTCCTCCACGTCGTAGTCCGCGCTGATGACGGACGCATTGAACATGCGCTTCTCTGGTGTTGGTACAAACTGGCCCTTCACACACTTGCTCAGCTTCCGGCGGTCTGCAATTAGCCGCTGCACCCAAGTGTACAATGTCACAAAACAGTAGAAGGGGAACAATTTGCGGACCTCAACGATTCTTGTGTTCAACGATTCAGCGGCGTTGGACGTGTTGTGCCCGTCTCGTCCAATGGGGCTGTACAACCTGCTCCAATGCTCCCTCGGGATCCCGCCTTCCCCATTGGCACCCAACAGCATGACAGCCGCGCGTGTAGAGACCCCGCGTAGCTGCTCCTCGTACCTCTGCCACCCCGCCTCTGTCAGTGCATGCGCCAACCTCCAGAACCAATACCCCGTCTGCTTGCCATGCTTCTTCCGCACGTTCTCCCGCAGATGGTACGCACAGTAGCTGTGCTGGGCTCGAGGCAGCTTCTCGGCCACCGCGTTCAGCAGACCCTTGTCGCGGTCGCTGATGACGACCGTGTCTTCCTGCATAGCATTCGGGTAAACCAGAGACAAGTGGAAGAAAAACCACTTCCAGTTGTCATCGTTTTCCCCGCTCACCATCGCCCATGCCATCGGCACCACGTTCTCGTTTGCATAAAAAAATTGGCAGATGAGTAAAACCTGCTTATGGCCGTTTTTCAGGTGCGTCCCGTCCATGGTTAGAAGCCTGCGGCAGTGTTGAAAACCAAGGACAGTTGCACCAGGGGCAACAAAGGCCCTATGGAAGACCCCGTCCTCGGTGGCCTCCGTGACGGCGTGGGTGTTGGGATCCACATGCATGAGCTGCAGTTAGAAAAGAATACATTCAACAGTTTGACCGGCAATGGAAATTAACGAGCACCACTGCATGAAAAGTGGTACAAAAGAAGTTGTTGTATGTACCTCCTCGCAGTAAACCGGAAACAGTGACCATGCCTTGTCCTTGGGGCCCATTAGCCGCTCCTGAGTTTTCGAGCGGGCGAGGTAGAGGGTGTTCTTGTCCACCTCCTTGCCAGCGCTCTTCCTAACGACGGCTTCCAGTGTCTTGACATTGGCCGTGGGGTTGCGCTTTAACGTGGACGCAATCTGCCGACTCACCCATCGCAATATTTTTGCAGGGTCACCACGGCCTGTGCAAGGCACGCAGTGATGGCCGTCAACGAACTGGCTAATGACGACGTTGCCATGCTTCGTGTCCACATGCGCCTTCAGCAACCACAGACAATTTTTGTCCTTCCACTGTCCACAACGTGCCTCGAAACGAGTCTTCTCACTCCGAAGCCACCGCACGGTCATGCAGTTACTATGGCTTAGTCGTCAACTGCGGCCCGTGCTTCGTCCATTGTGGGAAACACCATGCTGGGCGGGAACTTATCTGTTTTCTTGCGCCTTTTGGAAGTCGCATCATCCGGCTCATCATCCGAGGACCCTGCACGCAAAAACACACAGAAAACAAGGGTCAGTTACAAACAGCGCGATAGTCATCCAGGGTGTTCTCATACACAACCAACCGCCATGCATTACCATGGCCATGGGACCCACGACTGAGACGTAGAGTGCTGTTTGCAACCCGTTCAGGGGAGATAACTTGGACAGCTGCTTTCTGTTGACGCTCCAAGTCCTCGTCATAAACTTGGACTTGGGACGAAGACGCTCGTCCTGGCTGCTTGTGCACCGTTCAAGGGGTGCCTGGTGATGGTGTGACCGGAGGTGGGCCATGGGAGCAACGTCTATGGTTCTGTGCCCAGCTGAGTTGTGCCGCCATCTTCGAAGTGGATTTGTAGTAGAAAATTCCATGACTAAATACACGATATGCCCATTCTCACTGGGTGTAGAATCGTCCGCCATAGCTGCAGTCCCTCTGCCGCTCACGAGAGCTCCGACGGCGCAAACATGCAACTCTCAGTCAGTCCACAACACTGACTGAGAGCTCACGAGAGGGTGCACCCAACGGTAGCCAAGCTGTGAACAATAGACAACATGACTCGTGCCACATTGCGCACGTGGTACGAGGCACTTCTCTTCGTGAGGACAGTAAATTCCTCGGAGAACACGATACCTCGACCGCATGCACTTTGATGTATCGACGTCGAAGCATGCGCCTGGACGACGCGGACATTGGTCAACATATGTCCAACCTGCCAGCGAGGCTTCTCCCAAACTGGCACGGGATCATATGTCAACTCCCGCAATGAAAGGTAGTGTTCGTCGAAGAGGGTTGTACAAAAACAAGGATAGATAGTCCGTTCGGGTGTCTCTATGCCGAAATAGTAACCCCCAATTTACGATGGCAAGAACTTTGGGGACATCGAAGTATATTTGAAAAGACGAGACGTCATTGGTCGACGACGTACATAAAGCACCATAACCAAAGTCACTTGTACACGTGAACGACGTCAATAGTCGGAGGTGACGACTGTCACCTACGTAACCCTATAATTCGGACACGAAATCTCATTTGAAATCTCATAAAAATGACGCCATATCCATACTGATCAAAAATTGACATTATGCGGATACGTCGACGATATTCAAACATGCATGTATATCGTCGACGTAATTGTCAACGCCGTGGATATGTTGTTCTTATAATTTAAGTGAATGGATATGGCGTGGTTTTATTTAACTCGCGGATATGGCAGGCTTATGTTCACGCTTGAACGGATATATGAGACATTTCGATCCATTTCGCCCATTGCGAAATGTGGCGCACACGGTGATAGGAGAAAGGGGACAACAGTGGGGCCTGACAGGTGCCCGGGCAAGTACAAAATAATACCCAAATCCCCCTGTTGAACTAGGGGGTTTGCTCAGAGATCGTGAATGCACCCTTGCGAACGCGCAACTTTTGGAGTTTGCACTTGCGAACTCTAAAACTCGTGACAGGGCGACTTCTGACACTGGCGAGCCTAGCGTTAAACATCGGCCACTTCGCCCTGGAAGTCGGCGAAGTTGGACTTCATGAGAGACGTCAGTGGATACAGTTGTCAATTTATTCCTTTTTCGCTTGTACAATGAAATACATGGGCACCTCTATCATTTCGTTTTCAACTATGGACACCACTGACATTTTTTTTACTATGGACATCGCTGTATTTTCGTTCTTTACTACTGACACCACTCATCTATCGAACCAAACGATGGGCACCGCTGTATTTACACGCATGGGAATTGTGGAGATATTGTTTAAAACACGTGGAATGGTGGAAGTCTGGATAAGACCCTCAGAATGGGGGCATGATGAAGATATGTCTGCAAGAATGTGGGCAACATGAATTGCATCCACATAAAACCAACAGCGCTGCCTCGCAGGAAAGACAAAGGGTGCGCCTGGGAGTCGTTGAAATGCGTCGTCAACGATGCATTCCAACAAAATCGGAAGGTGCTCAACACCTTCCGACCTTTGTTTGTTGACTCGTGTCTGTTGTTTCTTCGAATTGCTCAAATTTAAGTCCCGTTTTGAAAAATCGCGCATGCATACGCGGTTGGAATAGTTTAGCGGACGCCGAATGCAAAGTTTGGAGACGTCGGCGTCCTCCATGCTCTCCGTCGGCGACAAGTTGAGGTTCGGGTGCGAACGTCGCTTGTGAGCGAGGGCGTTGGTCGAGAGCGAAATCGGACTGCGAGGATAACCCGACAATCGCTAACAAACGCCCAACACTCGCGGATCGATGGTTGGGCAATCGATAGGGTGGCCATTTTACGGATCTGGCCATGTTTTTAAATTCTCTTACTTCTGCGGCCGACCAGCCTAAACCCCTTACGTATTTGGCCTACTTTGGTGATCAACTTACAGATATGGCCAACTTTGTTGCTGTTCGAATCTACTGCAATGAAGTGACGAGGGGGTCTTACGTATTTGGCCGTCGTTTCGCTAAGAAGATACAGATTCAGCCGTACATGGAAGTCGTGTCAGCATGCTCTGACACCCTCGAACGTCGCATCTGCGACGCCTGACGTCTGAAGCTAACACAACTGGCGTGTTCGGGGGGCGGGGGGGGGGGGGGGGGGG
>SZWC01007191.1:115916-129884 GCA_023375785.1 Penium margaritaceum | reverse complement strand
TGGTGGAGGAGGAGGAGGAGGAAGAGGAGGAGGAGGAGGAGGAGGAGGAGGAGGGGGAGGAGAAGGAGGAGGAGGATCAGGGTAACCAGTACGTTAACCCTTGTCAGCCAAGAGGATGGAAAGAGCGGACTGTGAAGATCCAGCAACAGATGTGTTTCATGGAGGGATGGGATGCTTGAGCAAAGGAGTGGGATGTATAGCCTCAGGTCTTCTCAGTTGTAAGTGCGTACAGAGCATGCAACTCCAGTATTCATGTCTTTCACACAAGCCTATCATGCGGGGTAATTTATGTTGTTGTTTGTGCAGGTTTTTAAAGGGGTAAGAACTTCACTTCCAAGACTTCATTGTATGTAGAGAGTATGTCGCTTGAGGGTCAGATAGCATTTGGCCCGTGTGGAGATGACATAGTGTCTATGTGTGCTGTATCTGCTTAGTAGACATGTCCTGGTTCTTGGCATAATTCATACATGAATATGTTATCCACAATGCCTATCCACAGACTCTCCACATGTTTCGAAGTTTTGTTCTATGCTATAGTTTAACGTCATTTCCGTGACCAGTAAACTTGACGAAGAAAACAAGATGAATGTTCATCTGCAATGAGCAAAATGGCAGAGGAATGTAAATGCTCACTTGAAAACGATGGCTTGTCCCCTTTCATGCATTGTTCCTTCCCACATTATTGTAAAACATTTCACCCTTGGTGTGCTTGCAAGGTCACAGCCATGGAGGACAGGACTTGGAACATTATTCTAGCAGTTGTATCATCAGTTTTGGTTGGAGATGGTGTAACATACTTGCTCATGCATTGTGGTGAGCTTAGAATGCGTCCTGTACACATTGCAAAGATGTATATGTGTCCATGTTCACACGGAAAAAGCCCTGATGGTAATGCTTCACAGACCGATGAAGACGACATCTTCTACGATATGGAAAAATGTTTCACCTCCAAACATTGGTCTGATGAAGATGGAATGCAGTAATACAAAAGAGATGTCTTCTATGAGAGTGACATAGTAGAATGTTGCGTCATTGGCAACTTGTGTGCGGTCTGTGAAATAATGTCATGGATCTGCTCGCTGCCTTCAGTTGTACAACAATGACTGGTAGATGGAGGCCCTTTTCCGTTCATCCCAACATGGCGGTGTGAGATTATGGACTAGACATGTCACTATTGATTTATTACAACTTCAGTACCCAATCCCATTTCGTGTGTAGTCCAGCTTGCTTGTTATTCTCTTTGGACATCACGTTTATTAATTGGAGTAATCAACATTTTATCCATGTGTAGTATGAAAAAACAAAGAGTTCATTGAAACTCGCAAGTAGTTATGTTCATTAAAATTGAATAAACAGATACTTCATGTGCCTTTGTTGGGTGTGTGGTTACTTAATTGTCATGTTCAGTGCATGTGAAGAGGAGTTCTTAATGAGATAAAAGGAAAGATTTCATCATGCTTGTGTATTTGAGTCTAAGTGAAGGGCCTTACAAATGTAAACAAAAAGAGCAAAGAATCATGCCCCGGGAATCTTAGTTTGCAACTTGGAATATCATGTCAAAAAGATTTTTGAAATCTGGATGAGAGTGCATTTTTTAGAGTGACCTTGAAACCCAACGTCAAATCAGCGATGCTCGCTGTAGACGAGGCCTAACGAACCTTGCAAAAATCATGTCAAGGCCTGCTGGTGCAAAGAAATGCTGGTGACCTACTATTCAAGAACCCCGCAAAGCAACTCGCTCATCGGTCCGCAGTGGAGAACTAAGCTGGCACATATCCATCCATGTGTTCTTCTTTTCTGTAACTTGATGATGCCTCTGCTTGAGGTCTACCAACCACGTCAAGAGGAAAGTGCCACATGTGGATTACCCCCATGATGATCTACAAACAGTGCACCGGATTTGGTTGCTGTTAGCCGATGAAAGACGGGAATGTTCACCATGTAGACGGTGATAACATGCATGGATATGTCAATGTAAAAAACAATGACTTGGACATTCCATCATAATAGTGTGGTACGTGGATGTGGCACTCTGATTGTACAATTGAGTGGAATGACAGGTGTAAATGTTCCAATGGGTACATATGGGCTCATTATGAAGTGGTCTCTTGATATGCCATATCTATTGTGAATTCTATTCGCATGTAATCACTCTCCCATTGTGTTCATCTTGCTCTCCAAGAACAGTTCACACATGTGTACAAGTTTATCTGTGCTAGCATGTAAGAAACCATCTTGAAACATGCAAGCACATGGAAGTAACCTTGAGGGAGATTTGGACATAAACCTTATCTATAAAAGTTTCATTTTCCACCCTACAATTAGTAAAGTCTTCACAAAATCCCTTCACTTGAGGTTTCTTTAGAAGGAGAAATCTCTCACTTTGATTGCTAGCTTTCTCATGTGAGGATATTACCTTCAACACCTGATTGTAACGAATCCGGATGGAATGCCAAAGGACTTGGCCAGAAACTGCAGTTCATAAGGGTCTTTGACTTTTAAGCTATCCCATCCGACCCCCAACACACCAGGAACCCCCGCTTGAGCCATGTGGTGCCGGCCTGGCTACATTTCCCGCGCTTGGAAGTGAGCCGCCATTGGCATCCATACGTTAGTCTCGAACCCCGATGCTCTGATGCCAGTGTAACGGGTTCCGACAAAGACCTTGGCTGACTAGGCCAAAACCATGGTGATTGAGTTGTCTCCGACCCTCAAGCCATCTTGTCCGACCACCAATACGCCATGGATCCCTGCTTGAGCTACATGACACTGGTCGTGCTACATTAATGATGTCTTGAAGATAGTTGGTTTCCCCCTTTCCTCCTATGTGAGGATTACAAAGTTGAAGGAATTCGTTCAAACATTTGAAAATAGTCCTAAAAATTCATGCAGGGTCTGTGTCACTTTTTTTTCTAGTAAAAACTGTGATGGTAGAAGAAAAATATCCATTTCCTTGGGCCAGCTTCAGGTGCCCATAATAGGAAAGGTATAACTGTACACCATGAGTTATGGACCCAATTCTCTCTTAGTGAACCATCCTACCGACTGCACTGCTTGCACACCACACATGTATGTCCTATATGTTCTATAACTTTGTTTTCCAAAGTCACTCATGCCATGGGGCACAAGGAGAGAGGCACGTCCCTCTTAACCCCCCTCAGGCCGTCTTTCCTTCTAGTGAGGAAAGGGGAAAGCAGGAGGATGTCCCATCCTCGCCATCAAGGGTCATTGATCATCCAACAAGGGAGAAGAGGATGAGATGTTCCCTTGTTTTCCTAGAGGTCGGTTGGTCCGTTTCGGGAGAAGGGAGGGAGGAGGAGGCTGGATATGACCTCTCCTAGCCCTGGGGACCATGAGTTTCCTCAAATGAGGGAGAGGAGGGAAAACTTCCCTCCCTCTCCTTTGATTTTGTTGGCTCTACCAGTGAGGGAGATGGGGAAGAGAACTCTTCCTCATCTTCCTATGAGGCAATTCTTCCCCTAAACAAGGGAGAGGGAGAGAGAGAGAGAGGGGGGGGGAGCAATTACCCCTCCTCTTTTTCTTGGGCTTGTGGATCCCCTTATAAGGGAGAGTGGATGAAATGCCCTCCTCTTCCATTATGGCCATATTTATCCTCAGTGAGGGAGAGAGAGAGAGGGAGTTTCCCTTCTCTTTTGTTGGTGCTACTTTCTCCCACCACAGGAGAAAGAGGTAGGATACATCTCCCTTCTCTCCTACCATGAAAGTCAATCCTCTTGATGATGAAGATAGGGAGGAACGTCCCCTGTCTCATCATCTTAGGCTTGTTAGTCCCCTCATGTAAGGGGAGAGAGGGAGAAACTTCTCCCCTCTCTTTGGTTGGGACCGTCAGCCCCCCTGATTGAGGGGGGCCGACGGTCCCAACGATAGTTCCAACGGTCCCAATGGTCATGACGGTCTCCATCTCCCTCCGAAAAGAAGGAGAGGTTGCCTTCCTCTTCATTTTTTAGGGTTGTTTGCCCGCCTCAACAAGGGTAGGAAGGGGATGAAACCCCTTTTCTCTTCTACTAGGGCCATCGACATCCCATTTTCTGGTAGAGATGGGAAGAGTGCCTCTTTTATCTTCCACTGGGACCATCAACCCTTCTCGAATAAGGGAGAGAAAGGAAAAACACCCGCATCTCTCGTCTAGGACCATCAGCCAGTTGTTTCAAGGAAGAGAGGGAGGAATACCCCTTTCATGTTGTCTAGGACCGTCGTCCCCGTATAACAAGGTTAAGTTCGATGCAGGTCACCCCCTCCAAGCAAGCGGCCCGGGTTTTGACAAGATATCGTCCTAATCCAGTAAGCTCTCGTTGAACAAAGTGGACTGCACTCTGAGCACTCGGATATTTTTTTCTCTCTAGAATGGTGGAGCTCTTTACTTGTCAATGACGTGCTCTTGCTTGTTGCTTAGTAGGAACTTTACTAATCGGGCAATGTGTGGTCTCTTGCCTCTCAGAGATGGAACCTTGTGAGGAAATATTGGAAAACCATGTTTTTGGCCCAGTCGCTTTGTAGAAGCCTGTCAAGCCTGGACTCTACAAGGTCAGGAGGCTTTTAGGTTCATACCTCGCTGTCCATCACTTCCCTAATAGAATGTTCCAGGTCAAGGGATGACATTCGAGTTAGGACCATCAAGTGGCAATGAGAATGTAAGGTACAAGCGTTATGTGGAAGCTCGTGCTCTAGTATTCACATAACGACACTAGGCTGTTTTGCAACTAGCTACATAATTGTGTTGAAGTCATTCGATTAAAAAATCCAAATGCGGCTCATTGTGCCAATGAAGAACAAGAATTTCACAGGGCATGATTCGACTTAAGCATGCACCTAACATGTAATCATTATACATGACACATTGTCACTAGAAAAACAACCCCATGGGTCTTTTGGGAATAGAGGAGTAACACAGTTGACTGTTTATGTTGACAATCCTCTTAGCTTAATGTTAAAAAAAAATCTTCCGTAGAGTTGAACGAGAATGCATGAAGACATTTTCCCTAGACCGTGACTCTTGAAACTCAGGTCCATTGAAAAGTATGGAAATTTTTTTAAAACCTAATTTATTAAAATAAGTGGCACATAGGGTACACACTCACATACTCCCAACCCCCCAACTCTTGATGATTTTCCTCAGAGATAAGAGTAAAATCTGAAATCTGTACACGTTTTGTTCATCAAATGTCTGAGAGTATGCCCCATTTGTGCTTTGAAAATTATGTAGATGGTATTGAATGTTTCAAAATCTGTAATTGATTCATGCATAACAATAATTAAAGTAGTACACAAAATGGCATAAATCAACATCAAATGTCTTTGAAATCTTTCATGACGTCTGCCCGGTATTGTTATGTACCAGACATACACGAGTCCCTTATAAAATGTGTGGGCATTATTGTCATTGATTTCCCACTACGCGACGACTCCTTGATTTTTATGTCAACCGACCGATAAAATTTTGGCCAACTGCCCCACTCAACAATGTTCTGTTTGTGAAGTTTCAAACATCTTTGACCACCTTCTAGAAGAGTGGACAAAAGTGTCATGAACAATATTGATGATTCGATATTCTTCGGACGACTTCTTGCAGCACTCGATCTTTTTGAAATCGTGCCTCAATATTCTCAAAACCCCCCAATTTCTGATTGGAGCTTCTTGAATTTGCCACTCGCGGTACGACCTCACACGCGTCACGCGGCTCGAGCGGCGATGACCCAATAAATGCCTCATTCACATTCTTGGCATTGTATACATGTGTTCAAAGAAGTTGACCCTTGTCATCGAAGTACACTTACCATTAATTATATATTGCTCAAGTGTCTCAAATCCCCAGACTGTGTTCTTTCTCACATGTTTCCCTGATCATCATCTACGCTTCTGACTGCCATAAAACTTGGTATCAAAGCGTAGCGGTGATTGAGGAGAAAACAACGACATCACTCATCTGGAGGACTATCTTGCACGAGTCGACAACGCATCTTACACAAGAACTCACCAACTTCAAGACTACAATGTGATTGGAGTGAGCGCAACCTATGTCCAGCAGTGGGTCTTCGACGGCGACTCGGACAATGGAGGAGCAACAGGCACAGTTTGTGAGGCAAGTGAACCCCCAAGTGGCAACTATCATTGACATGGCCCACTACACGGCCGCGGGACCAATGAAATCAACAGCCAACCCAGCCCCGGGATCGGGGAATCAAGGAAGATTGCCTCAGCCAAACCCCATGACCAAAGCTACTGGAACAATAGGTGGCAGGCAACAAGCTCGCATTAACGAGGAGCTACAACAGCGACTATCGACACTCGAGGGTCTCAACTAACACCTGATCCAGCAGCTGGATGTCATGATGGAGGCTCTTTGCAATGTAAGCACGTGAGAGGTGGTGCATGTTGAGAGAAATTCTTAACTGCTCAGCTAACCTGGAAATCCTCCGGCCCTCCCTAAACCATTCGATCGTGTAAATTCAAAGGGACAACGATGAGGATGTGGCTAATGAGTTTGGAGGTGTACTTCACCGCTGCTAGGGTCAACAACGACAAGAAAAAAATTGACCTCACGACCTTGCTTTTGCATGGCACGGCCTTAATTTGGTAGTCCAACCTTCGGATCATCCAACGGCAACAGGAGACTGATGGAGCATCATCAATGGCTCCCGATTCCCATCTCACATCGCCTACCGCCATCGTTCTACCCTTGGAGCAGATTAATCATAGCTGGCAAGACACGCTGATTCCACCCGATAAGTGAGATCATTCCAAATGCATAGTTCTCGCACACTTTCAACAATTGAACACTAAATCCAACATTTGGTAGAAGCTACCATGATTTATATAGCAATCTAGTGTGGTAGAGTACATGTGAAGATTTTGCAAGATCATTACTGGCACCGACCTTGTCCCAGACAAGCTATGATTTCACTACAACAATGGCCTCAAAAGTGACATGCGTCGAGAAATCACAATCTTTGGTATCCAATGTGACCTATCACGAATGATGACAACAACCAAGAAATTTGACACTACTGACTACAGCACTCAGATAAAGGAATCCTATGGCTGGCAAAACCAAAACCGTGATTATTGAAGTAGCGAAAAAAATGTATTCAAGGGACTCCTCATCCTTGATGGAAGTCAACACTGTCGATCACTAGGGTCAAGGACTCTGCTATAACTGCAAAAGACCCGATCACATTGCTCCCAACAGTCATAAAAGAAAACAGGCCAGAAAGGGGGGAAGCCGCAGAAAATGAGTCGAAAAGTGACAAAGGACATCAGTAGAAGGTGCAACTCTTGTTTGAAAGGAGCAATCTATGCCGAACATCTGAACATTGATTGAACATCTGAACGGCTAAGATCATCCCAAAAGGTGCGTGAGATAAAAAAATTGATGAGGGGTACAAGGATGACCAATCGACAATACTATTGAGAGTACAACTTAGGGGTTGTAAGAGTCAAAGAATAATACCAGCGCTATTGGATGGAGGGGCCTTGCATAGACTTGTAAGCAACACCATGGTTTGGAAGCTGGGTTTGTGAACTAGATCATGATTTTTTAAAGGAAAAACATTTGACAAGAGGTTTCAATTTTGTTGACTAAGTGAACCACTCTGACAAGAAAATGAAGATTTGTGGGACGTAACGGTCCTGCAGTCCTATCCAATGGGTGACCATAAAATCACCCTCGGACGAGATTTCCTGTATTGGTATAACTTGTAGGTAGATTGGAGCAGCATAGTCGTCTACGTGGAGATTGACAACACCAAACGACAACTACCACTCGTCAAAACAAAAGTAATGACAGATGTTGAAAAGGTTGAAGCAACAAAGGAAGCAGCAAAACCCAAAGAACTGATAGCGAGTCTCACAGATCTCACTAGACGCGGTCAAGTACTACATACAACGAGGAGCTTACGCGTGGCTTGTTGATGTGGAACCGGACAAGGAGGAAGCAGTCATGAAAGCTAACTCATAAGCCTAAATGGCACAGACCACAGAAGAAGAGTTTGCGATGGTTCACGAGGAGTTTATACCTCTCATCCGAGAGTTTGCGGTTGTCATCCCAGATGAACTCCCACAAATCCTACCTACAAAACACAACATCGACCATCGCGTCGAGTTGAATCCAGGTAGCAGACCTCCAGTAAGGGGAACATATTAGATGAGGGACCACGAGCTCACCGAGCTTAAGCGACAGCTGGACGGAATGCTCAGGGAGGGATTCATCTCACCATCTACATCACCCTATGTCACAACCGCGTTGTTCGTAAAAAGGAAAACTGGTAAAATGTGAACGTGCATGGACTATCAAGTGTTGAACCATATAGCCATTAAGAAACAGCATCCCTCCCTCGTGCCAACGAACTCTTTGATAAAATTCAAGGTGCAAAATCATTTACAATTATTGATTTATGGAGCAGATACCAGAAGATAGGAGTTGCCGATGTTGACATGGAGAAGACGGCAATCCAAACTCGCTAGGCGCACTTTGAGTTTTGCGGTCATGCTCTTTGGACTCACAAATGCCCTGCGACGTTCATGGCCACGATGAACAATTTTTTTTGGCCGCATCTTTACAACATCCTAGTGTATAGCCTCACTCCAGAGAAGCACGATGGACAACTCCACAAAATCCTTGAGGTTTTATAGAGAGAGAAGATGTATGAAAAACTCATTAAGTGCAACTTTGGTCGCCGCTCGATTGAGTTTTTGGGCCACTTCATCAATGGCAAACAAATCGCCATGGACCTGAAAATTCTGGAGGCACTCGCTAATTGGCCGACACCGATAAATGTTCATGATGTTGAGGTGTTTTGGAACTATGCAATTGTTACCATCGATTCATGGAGGATTACGAAAGATTGTCTGCGCCTCTCTCCGATCTCACTTGAAACATCGAGTGGAATTGGGGCGATATAAAATAAGAACATTCGTCATTTTGAGAAATTTTGTGACCTCGGTGTCCGCCCTCCAATAAGCAGATCCAACGACAGACTTTGTTATGGCCACCAATGCCTTATATTAGGTCATCGGAGCCGTTCTCCTCCAAGACAACGATGGTGGGGAACAACCAATCGAGTACATGTCACACAAACAACACGGGCTAGAGTTGAACTACATAGTGCACGAGAAACAATGTTTGCCATGAAGCATGTGTTCAAAACATGGTAGTGCTATATGGAATTCCCATTATGTCTTGCTCGCACTCACCACCATGAGTTAAAACATCTGAAGACACAATTGAATCTCAGCCATCGACAAACTTGATGGATGGAACTCCTTGAGTCCAACTTCAACTACGAAGTTAACTACCGACCCGGTAGATTCGATCCAACGGATGCACTCAGTCGCCAATTAGACAACTGCTGACGTTGTAACATTGCAGAGGGATCGAGAGCCGTACCTACATTAGCTCTTCACACGTGGCTACAAGCGGCACATCGGATACGAAAAAACCAAATGGTCCGACACATCCTGTTGGCGTCGTCGATTCACCCAACAAGTAGTCGTGTCCCTTAGCGGCACTCTTTGGTGCATGTTGCTCAAGGACTACCGCAATACCGGACCTAGAGGACACTTTGGCAAAGACAAGACGCTCGAAAAGCTGGCCAGGTACTATTAGTGGGAGTAGATGCAAACTGACCTGGCAAACTTCTACAAAACATGTGATAGACGCCAATGAAAAAAGCGCGACACACGCGGCCTCCCGGACTGTTGCAGCCGTTACCCGTTCCAACGGATTCGTGGTATGACATCTTGATGGATTTTGTCACCGGACTAGCGATAAAACCCGAGGGTTATGACGCAATCCTCGTAGTCATCAACAGATTTTCCAAAATATTGCACTTCATTCTGACGACGCCTACAGTCACCGCACAATTGTTTCTCACTCACATTGTGCAGCTACACAGTGTATCGCACGCCATCACAAGCGAGACAAATGGCGGATTTACAAGCAGTTTCCAAACTAATGACACGACATGAGAGTCAAATTCAACTTTTGACGGCGTTTCATCCGCAAATCGATGGTTAAACCAAGCAAACCAACCAAATGCCCGAACAACTTCTCCACACATTGTACAAGCCACACGGCACCAATTGGACAGCAAAGATGCCAAGCACCATCCTCACTTATTATTCCACCGTTTCCATCGCATTAGGTAAGTTACCGTTCAAAGTGGTTCACGGCGCAATTCCTGCCACACCGGCAGGATTACAAAGTCAGAGCAGCATTCCCATGGTCGACATCCATCGCTGTGACTTTTCCAGCGTCTGCGACGAAACATGGCAGGCCCTCGCAAAGACACAAGTGACAATGAAGCAAGTTGCCGGCAAGCATAGCAGCGATGACGTCTTTGTCGGTGACAAGAGGGTTCTCCTTAGGTCCGCGGATATCAAACTCTGCGGACAAGATATTGCGAAGCTAAAACCATGGTGGTTGGGACCATGTGAGATCTTGCGCATGCAAACCCCAGTGGTTGCGCAACTCAAATTCCCTGGCACCATGGCAATACACCCGGCCTTCTACATCAGCAAGTTGAGGCACCACCGTGACCCAAGTGAGAATCTCCCATATTGAGATGTTCCTCCACCCCCTCGGTCCAAGTGGACGGAGATACAAAGTATCGCATTGAGGACGTCCTCAACCACCGCTCACGTGGAAAGACCACATAGTATCTCATTATGTGGCACGGCTACGACGTTGCACGCAACAATTTGGAGCCTTATAACAATCTATGAGACTTCGATCATTTGAATGACGACTAGTTACACGCCACTGTCTACAACAACCTCATGCATTGAGAGGACGCAACTAAAAGGGGGGGAAGTGTGCGCACCAAACCTACACGAGTTCCTTATACTTGCACATAGGAGTTATTCTCATTGATTTTGTGGCCCACCGTGCTGCGACTCTTGGATGTTTACGCCAACCGACAGAGGTCAATGGCCTTGCTCGACAATGTTCCGCTGTCGAAGTTTTGGACGACTTCGACCACTTTCCAAAAGAGTTGCAAAATTTTCACAAACAATGTAAATGCTTTGATGTTGTTCAATTGACTTGTCGACGGTGCTAGATCTTTATGATACCGTACCTTGATGTTCTTGAAGCCATCCAACTTCTCGATTGAGCTTTTGGAATCATCAACTCACGGCGCGATGTCACACGCGTCGCTGAGCTCGAGCGTCGATAACGCAACATATGCCTCATTCTCTTTCTCAGTATTGTATGTACGTGTTCGACGATGTTAGCAAACGGACGAGAAGCTTGGCCCAGTGGGCCAAAACCGCGGTAGTTGAGGGTCTCCGACCCTCAAACCATCCCATATGTCGCCCCAAAGGCTAGGTCCAGTCCAAGCCATGTGGCACATTGGTGCTATATTCCTCCCACACAGGAATGGACCCGCCCTCGGTGTCCACAATGGGAATTGAACCCCGGCAATTTGAGACCAAATGTAGCAAACGGACAGGAACCTTGGCCCACTGGGCCAAAACCGCAATAATTGAGAGTCTCCGGCCCTCAACTTATCCCATCCGTCGCCCCAAAGGCCAGGTTCAGTCCAAGCCATGTGGCGCACTGACGCTACAGATGATCTTGACACTTGATTACCGTTGACTATCAAATTCAAAAGTGTCCAAACTTCGCAATCAGTGTTCTGCTCCGTATCTTTCCCTGTTCACCATCTACGCTTCCAACTGGCACAACAGTTGTGCTCTTTCTTGTTTTTTCCTCTGTTGTAGATGAGAACTACGTATGTGAAACGAGGGCATGGAAGTACACCACAGGAAAGGAGATTTCGCCGCCAGGCCGCCAGTTCGAACATGGAACTGGCGTCTATTGAGCACGAGAGAGTCTGCTGCGCTTAGTTCCCGAGTTGCTGAATTCTTGTCGGCTTGCTGCTGCTGCGTCACGACAGCAGTCAGCTGCTGGAGCATCTTCACTGGAATCCACGGACCATTCGGGGTAGGGGAGGGAGGGAGGGTCTCAGCTGCAGTAGCATCCGGACGCCCTTAATACGAACCAGGACTTTGGAGCTGCTCTAAACAAAGAAAACTGACCGAGTGAAAGAGAAAAATTTGTCGTGCAGTGATTTTAGAGGTAGAATGAGAGAAGGCCATGCTCACGGGGGTAAGGGGGCAGCTTCTGCCGGGGCGGCATCGGCAGCAGCAGCAGCAGCGGGAAAGAAAACAAAAGTGGTGGTTCGAATGCTTCCGCCCAACCTCAAGGAAGCTTCGCTGAAGGAGGCCGTGGACAAGGTAGTCGCAGGGCGGTACAACTGGTTTGCGTTTCACGGAGGGAAGTCAAGGTATGGCAAAGCTCTGTGCAAAGCTGCTCTTCTCTCTTTTTTGAAAGTGCCGATTTCCTCTCGCTTTCTCCGTTCTCCTCTCGCGTGCGCAAGCGCGAAGAGAAAGGAGAAAGTGTGTGTGTGTGTGTGTGTGTGTGTGTGTGTGTGTGTGTGTGTGTGTGTGTGTGTGTGTGTGTGTGTGTGTGTGTGCGAGCGCGCGCGCGCGTGTGTGTGCGTGCGTGCGTGCGTGCGTGCGTGCGTGCGTGCGCGCGCGCGTGGGTGGGTGGGTGGGTGGGTTCGTGCGTGCGTGCGTGCGTTGGTGGGTGGGTGCGTGCGTACATGCGTGTGTGCTTGTGTGCGTGTGTGCGCGCGTGGGTGCGTGCCTGCGTGCGTGCTTGCGTGGGTGCGTGTTTGTGTGTGTGCGCTCATGCCCTAGTGTGCGTTCATGTTGTGTTTCCGCGTTGGCTGAAAGAAAAGTCAGAAAACCGCACCAATATTTGCACTGCGCACTGTTCTCTCTCTCGCAAGGACAGTGAGAAAAGAGAGCACAGTAGGAGCATGGCCATCCCACCCAGCCCTTTTGCCCCTCACCCTTTTCAGTTACATGTTTCGAAACCCTTCATAACTTGTTTGCGGCGGCGCGCAGGACATTGGCATCCTCCCCACCATGTGCCATAAAAGATTTTCTGGTTAAAAAAAAAAAACCACTTCACAAAGAAATATGGAAAACACAATGAGCCATATCCCCCCCCCCCCCCCCCCCCCCCCCCCCTGCCCTTCTGCCCTTTGCCTTACAGCCTTCCGGATTGCATTTGTCTAGAAGCCTTTCAAAACTGAAGAAAAGGGGCTTAAGGGCATATCTACCCCCCCCTCCCCGCCCTTCTTGCCTTCACCCTTTCATTCTGAAAGAAGTAGTCTTTGTGATTAGCTTCTTGTGAGCAGATTGTGTGCTCCTCATTTCTTCTTCTCGCCCTCCACATCATTGAAGGTTCTGTTTTGTTCTTTCATTTCATTGAATCAGAAAATCCGGCTTTGTTTGTCCGGATTCCTGTGATCTGCTCGAAAATTTGACGAAGTTCAAGCATCTGTCAACATTTGATCTCCATTCGTGTTGCCTGTTTTATCGGAGGTTTCCTTCGCGACCAATCAGAAGAAGGTGATTCTGACTCGAGCGTGGATTAAGATTTCCCGACGACATTAATTGCAGCGGTGCACAGTACCTCATTTATTCAGCTGCTTTTGCATTCATATCGTATCGCTGTCTCTCCTCTCCTCGCCGACGGCGGTCTCCTTCAACCTTTCGTTCCCTGCATTGAAGACTCTCCCTTTTGTGTTCGATTTCTCAAATCTATAAATTCTGGGTGCCTCCTTCGAATTCTCTTCGGTTTCCATTTGCATTTGCATTTGCATCAGTCAGAAGAAGGCGGTTCTGTCGAGAGCGTACATCAACTTTCTGGCGGAGGAGGACGTCGCTGCTTTTGCAGGGGCGTTTGAAGGCCATGTCTTTGTCAACGAAAAAGGTTAGTCTTCGAAAAAGGTTGGTCAACGAAAAAGGTTGGTCAACGAAAACGGTTGGTCAATGGACGTATGTTCAAACCAAAACGGACACCAGTTTTTCCGGTTCGGTTTTGGTTCAGTTTGTTTTCCAGATTTTCTTGCTTCAGCTGTAAACTGGAACTAAACA